>JAXIVJ010000923.1:0-75000 GCA_036785665.1 Chirona hameri | reverse complement strand
GACTGTCACTGTCAGATGGCGAGCAATCGAGCAGCTGCGTATCGTCAGCATAACATAGTAGTCGACCATGAGCGAGAAAACCCACAATATCATTTACAAATAGACTGAAGAGAATAGGGCCGATGATAGACCCCTGCGGGACACCATGATTCACTGGACGGACCACTGAGCCGCCACGAACCATCTGCTCGCGTCCTCTAAGGTAGCTGGCGAACCAGTGAAATGATATACCATATCATTCTAATTTTTGCAGGAGGAGGCTATGGTCTACGCTGTCGAAGGCCTTGCTCAGGTCAATTGCCATAATTGAAGCTAGCATTCCGTTGTCGATCTTAGAATTGACCCATGAGACAGCGTCGAGGATAGCGTCCTCCGTGGAGTGGCCACGTCGATAAGCGTACTGGCTGTCGCTAAGAATGTGGTTGACTCGCAGATAATGGCTAAGTTGCGTACAGACAATGCGTTCGGCTATTTTTGACAGGATCGACAGAAGAGAGATTGGCCGGTAATTACTAGCTACACTGCGATCTCCTGCCTTGTGCAATGGGACCACGCAAGCCGTTTTCCACTTCGAAGGGAAAACTCCACTAATGAGGGAGATATTTATCACATGTAGCAAGGGGGGACCAATAACATCGAAACAGCGCCGCACCGCCAGTATTGGAACCTCATCAAGACCAACAGATCTGGTATCACTCATTTGACTCACTGCTTTTGAAAGTTCGGGAAGAGTGGCAGGCTGAAGTTGAAAACGAGACGTGCAAACAGTCGGAGGACGCGGCTCAGACTGGTCAGAATGAACACTTGATTGCAGGTCATTTGCGATGTTGGAACCGACACTTGCAAAATACTCATTAAACTGGTCGGCTAGCTCACCCCTGATTTTAATATCCGCGTTCGCGCTCCCCGCATCAGCACATTTTACAAATTGATTGAACCTAGACCAAAAGCTACGATAGTCATTGTTGGTAAGTTGGCTGCACAGAAAGTCCCTGCGGGCACGTACTAGCCGACTGCGGACCCTGTTGTGCAGCCTCCTGTACATGAGGGCGAGCAAAGGTCCGAGGACCGAGCCTTGAGGGCAGCCAGCTATATTTTTTTAGATCCAGAAATGGCACTTCCTACACGAACAACCTGACTGCGATCTTTTAAATAAGACTTCAACCATGTCAATAGGGGGGGGGGGGGGGATATGTTATATTGAATTTCACATATTAATGCTTCGTGCCAAATTTTATCAAAATATTCCGAAATGTCAAGAAAAATTGTGGTGAAATTTGTGTTTTCATTTAGCGCAGAGTACAGTTGATGAGTAAGATAAAGGAGCTGGATATGTGCACTATGTTGGGGACGATAACCACGTTGTTTCTCAGTCAATAAATTATTTTCAGATAGATGCCCATATATTTTGTTAAGTACTATTTTTTCAAGTATCTTAGATAAATTAGGAAGAAGACTTATTGGCCTGTAATTGGTTGGATCTGAGGTGGATCCTTTTTATTTGAAAATTGGGGTTACACAAGCTATTTTCCAAGAAAGGGGAAATTTACCTGATTGAAGTGATTTATTAAAGAGTTTGCATAGGGGGTTAGCAATTAGCAACGCACACATTTTAAGTAATTTGCTTGGAACTTTATTTAGCGCATCAGGCCAGGACCATCTCGCCAAGCCATCTCCCCCCCCCCCCCCCCCAGGCTCCTCCAGATCCACAGGGACCATTTATGCACAGACAAGTTGTTCTGCATCTTGCTGCTTTCAAACCATTTGCACTGTTACCAGTTGTTTGTTACAGTTCGGTACATATGCATACAGTTATTATTATCATATGTATGTACCTACTTTGGAGCGCTGACTGCCACCCGTCATCGTGATTTACTATCCGAGGCTAGCTAATAAAATTAAAATTTTCACGCCGCTTCGCGGCGTCACATCGGTGGCCATCATCATAACGAAACCATCGTCATCGTCTTCGGTTTGTCGTAACGCTGAATTGAATGAATAACATTTTTAGCTTCTTATCCTCTGCAAGGCCCATCGCCTATATTTCTGGGTTTTATCAGGCAAACCCGAACAAATTTATCACCGCTTGGCAGCGCTAAATAAAAGTACCTACTGTAACACGAAAATCCACCTTGCAAATGCTTCAAAGGCGTCGATACGCGCGCCGATACACGCAGGAAAAATGTGGTTACATTTTTTCTCTCTCGTCATTTCAGCCGACCCCCACTCAAAAATGATCGGCGACGCCCCTGTATAGGGCCCTCTCAGGCCTGTCAATGACCTCAGACCGGTAGGTATAGGACTCTTTCAGGCCTGACGAGGGCCCTCTTAGGCTTATCAAAGGCTTTCTCATACCTGAAAATACACTCTTAGGCCGATTGGAGGCCCTTTCAGACCTGCAAAAACGCCCGGGGCCCTTTTCAGCTCAAGGACCCCTTGACGTCTGATGTGCCCCCTCCCCCCGTTTTTTTCCTGGATCCGCCCCTGAGTCCAGTGGCAGCCGGGTGGCGCATATAATTTCTGATATTCACGGCATATTAAGAATAATTAGAATTGCAGTCTATTGCAATCATAAATCGACAGAAAATTTTGCATAAGATAGTGCGACCCTGCATCCCAAATGCCAAATTTCTCGGTTTTGACTGCAAGGTGCGCGGAGTTATTAAGCAATAAATTACTTTCCCAGCAATTACAGCAATATTAAGCAATGATTAAGCCCCCTCCCCCACTTTCACACTGGCCCTCCATTTTTCATGGCGTTCCTGCACCCCTCGGCCCTCGCTGTTACAAATGCCCTCGGCAACAGCAGTGTCGTGGTGACGTCAGAAGGAGTTGCTAGAGATCCTTTCCGAAGGTAGTCAAACGCCCAGGATGGGAAGCATAAATCACAATGGGTTCCGTGGTGGTACTTTCTCAGTGCGCAGGCAGAGACCGGAGTCAATTACAATACAGCACTCTGGACGAACCCATTTACGAATCATTTAGGACAACCGTTAACGGTTGCCCTGCATGATTGCCCGGCTAGTAAGAAGTTGTGTGCCGACACAACGAAGCCGCCTCATTAGTCATTACATCGCATCGCACAGTTCAATATCGAATTCATACCTGCATGCTATCGAGTAGGTGGACTGGAGACTTCAACTTGGTGCTAGCTTCTCTATTTCATGGTATACTGTGCCGGTAAGCATGAAGCATTGCGGGACAGTCTATATATCCAGGTGCGGATTAAAGGGAGTGTGTCTACTGTTTTGGATTGTCAACAATATTTGTATTAGGGTAAGTAGCTATTGATTTGATGGTTGGACACGATTCATTACGAAATAACAATACAAATGACTTGAGTCTCAATAGTGCGGAAAATAGTCGAAAAAGTGTCACTATATTTCGGCACAAACCTTCATCAGGTGACTGAGGGCAATTCGCCTGTGAAAACCACAACACACTAAATATCGCGAACGTGATACCTATTTTACAAGTACTTTGAAGTAGCTAATATTATTACACCTATCATACAAGACACAACGTAACACGTAATGAACCAAACGTAATCACAAGTCACATAACCACGAGCACTGAATAATATGAAACAAAACATCAAAGCCGTATGCCAAACAAACTTACGAAGACTATTATTTCTCGTAGTGCTTGTGCAAGGAGTATGAATATATTTGTTAATGTTTGTTGAATCGACCTTCTCCTTGAATGTACCAAATTAAGAAATTAAACTTTGTTTTACATTTGCATTCGGGCACAGCCCTTCATCAGATGTATTGCAATCAAAAAGCAGGACAATTGTGTTAGCATCTGATGCCCGAATGCCCGATGCCCGAATGCAAATGTGAAACAAAGTTTAATTTCGTAATTTGGTACATTCAAGGAGAAGGTCGACTAAACAAACATTAACAAATTACGAAGACTATCAATGAATACAATATACAATACATTTTGATCCTAAATAAATTTAGACACACCGGTGCAATTTCAGGATAAACTACACTTGGAGGTCCATATTACGTCAGTGCTAGACTGCTTACTAGCTAAAAAGTGGCCAGCTCGCTACATTTTTGTTCATGACAGGTTTGAGGTCTCGAATAAACATGGTTTCCTTTACTTTAAGTTCAACATGGCTGTGGCACTTACATAATATTTCCCCGTTATAGGAACTTCAGGATTGACATCATAACCGTGCTGGGATTGAAAGTGAAGCCCAACAGGGTTGTTGATGTCCTTCCTGAACGCAGCGCGGCGGTGGTCAAATAACCTTTCTCTGACGGGGCGTATGCATTCCCCCACGTATATGGCTGGGCAAAGGTTGCAGCTGACTTGATAAACTGCGGTGTTGGTCGCACAAGTTTGATCAATGCTGGACTTACAGGGAATGCATACACCACGTTTGATGGGACAAGTTGGTCCTCGTAGGTCGGTCCTGGTGAGTTGTCGTTTAAGTGACCCCTTGTTGACCCATGCAACTTTACAAGGAAGGCCACTGGCGCGTACTATCCGTTCGACCTTCCTGCAAAGTTCATCGTCAACGAACGGCAAAGTTATATATGTTCGGTCCGGTTTGTTTTTTGTCTTGTTTGTCTGTGCGTTGGTTTGTCTCGGTGTAGTCCCGTACTTATTTCTCCCCTTGAGCTCTTTTACCATGTTAAAGATGAGTTTGGATGGGTAGCCATTGTTGCGAAATGTGTGTATGACCCGACTGATGCTCCGTGTCACTGCTTGTGGTGTGGATGACAGGCGGATTGCTCTCGAAGTTCGTTCCTAAGAGTGTTTTCTTTGGTAATGCGAGGGTGAGCTGAATGGTAATGTAGTGATATACCAGAGTGAGTGTCTTTTACGTATAGTTCTGTGTTGTAGGTATTGTCAGTGTCGCGAGTCAGCAGGATGTCCAGAAAAGGAATGGAGCCGTTGTCAAGCTCCCGTGTTGTAGTGAGTTTGATGGATGGGTGTATCGAGTTGATATGCTTCTGAAACTGTGTGAACTGGCCCTCTCCCTTTGTCCACACTTCGAAATAATCGTCGATGTACCGCATGAAAATGTCTGGGCTGAGATGTGTGCTGATTTGCTGCTCCAGACTGTGTATAAATATAATAGCCACCGGCGGACCCATTTTGTTCCCCATGGCGACGCCGGAATTTTGTAGGAAGTAGTCTGTGTCTAATCTAAAGAAACTGTTCCGGAGGCAGAGCTCTAGCAAATTATCGATTGCTCGAACAGTATGACCGAATGTGTCGCTTTCAGAGATGTGACGTTGAACCATGTTCGAGATGACAGGAATCGCATCGTCAATCGGAATATTTGTGTAGAGGGAGGTGACGTCCATGGTGAGCAAAAATGCGTTCGCCGGTAGCTCAGACGGATATTTGGATGCCAGGTTTTCCAGAAAATGGGTGGAGCTTTGTAGGTGAGCGGGTACAAATTTCAGTAGCTGTGTCAGTATACGTTCTACACGATATAGGATGGTTTTTCTGTAGGGGAGGAACAGTTAGACACCATAGATCGCAGGGGCATTCCCTCCTTGTGGTCCTTTGGAAGGCCGTACCAGACGGGGAACACGGAATGCGTAGGCGTCAGAGCCTTAGCCTGGGGCACATTACTTAGGTTGTGCATTACCGCCTGCACCTTACTCTGAACTGCTGCGGTGGGGTCCCGGTCAACATGCGTGTAGTCTGTCTGGTTTTGCAGCATAGAATTCGCCTTGTCGAAATATTGCGTCTTGTCCATAATAACGAACCGTTGACACTTGTCGGAGGCTTTGATGATGACATCCGTCGATTGTTTCAGCATCCTGAGTGATTTGGCTTCTTCTGCGGAGATGTTTGGCTGTACTCTGGTCTTCTTTTTGAACGCTGCCATGACACCATGTTTCAACACCTTCATTGCACCTTCTGTAGACGGATCAGCTCGTTGGGGCTGGCTCTTGGGCGTGTCTGGGAAGTTAATCACAAGCTTAGTCTTCTTTGCAGTATTCGAAGTTGAAGATGAAGTGGTTGAAGTTGAAGATGAAGTGGTGGCGCTTGTAATAGCCGGTGATGAAGTAGTAGGCGCTGTCATCCTCACCAGTGCTGCTATTGGCGGTGCCGGCAGAGCTGGCTGTTGAGTTTTGTTGAAGGTGGTGCCGGTAGGGCTGCCTGTTGGGTTGTTGCTGTTGGTGGCGGTAAAGCAGGAGCTGAGGAATGGACATTTGAGGACCTCTTCCAGCGCAGCGAGAATGCCATCTTTTCCAGTCTTACTTCTGCCTCCTGAAGGGTTTGTGATTAACTCTTTGAGTTACTGCGAACTTCGGTTCTTTGCCGAGTAGGTTCAAAGTTGAATCGGAAAAGAAGTACGATGATACATTGTTGATGCGCATTGGTGCAGCGTCTCTTGCATGATGTATATCGGATGTCTTTTTATTTTTGATAAGATAGTTTATTTTATTTTCAAGCCGATCATTCGATTCCCAGGCTTCTTGACGACAGATATCAGCCCAAAGCTTCAGGAAGCAGCCGTGATTATGACCCGGCACAGATCCTAGATCTTGTGGCGACCTTCGGGCTTCTCTAGTGAAAAAGGCGATTCGTCCGTGTAGGTTGCTGATTCCGTCGTTCAACATAGCCTTGTGAAAGCGCAGGACATGATTGATGCTGGACGTGCACTCACTATTGACGCCAGGAAGCTTAACACAGTTTAAAATTAATATTGGGATAAGGCATACGCCCTAATCTTCTGCAACACATTATAAAATTGCACTGTTCGCGAGATCTTGTTAGTTTGACGGAGTTTCGAAGAACTTTAGTAAGTGTTTTAGCGTTGTCACTTTGTCCAAATCTTTCATCAATTAAGTTTAACCCTTGTTTGAGACTTGGCATAATTACGAAATAATACAAATGATTTGAGTCTCAATAGTGCGGAAAATAGTCGAAAAAGTGTCACTATATTTCGGCACAAACCTTCATCAGGTGACTGAAGGCAATTCGCCTGTGAAAACTACAACACACTAAATATCGCGAACGTGATACTTATTTTACAAGTACTTTGAAGTAGCTAATATTATTACACCTATCATACAAGGTAACACAACGTATAACACACCGATATACACAACGTAACACGTAATGAACAAAACATAATCACAAGTACTGAATAATATGAAACAAAACATCGAAGCCGTATGCCAAACAAACTTACGAAGACTATCAATGAATACAATATACAAAACATTTTGATCTGAAATAAATTTAGATACACCGGTGCAAATTCAGGATAAACTACACTTGGAGGTCCATGTTACGTCAGTGCCAGACTGCTTACTAGCTAAAAAGTGGCCAGCTCGCTACATTTTTGTTCATGACAGGTTTGAGGTGTCGAATAAACATCCTGCTGACTCGCGACACTGACAATACCTACAACACAGAACTATACGTAAAAGACACTCAATCTGGGATATCACTACATTACCAGTCAGTCCACCCTCGCATCACCAAAGAAAACGCTCTTAGGAACGAACTTCGTAGAGCAATCTGACTGTCATCCACACCACAAGCAGTGACACGGAGCATCAGTCGGGTCATACACACATTTCGCAACAATGGCTACCCATCCAAACTCATCTTTAACATGGTAAAAGAGGTCAAGGGGAGACATAAGTACGGGACTACACCGAGACAAACCAACGCACAGACAAACAAAACAAAAAACAAACCGGACCGAACATGTATAACTTTGCCGTTCGTTGACGATTAACTTTGCAGGAAGGTCGAACGGATAGTACGCGCCATTGGCCTTCCTTGTTAAGTTTCATGGTTCAACAAAACGACACTTAAACGACAACTCACCAGGACCGACCTACGAGGACCAACTTGTCCCATCAAACATGGTGTATGCATTCCCTGTAAGTCCGGCTTTGATCAAACTTGTGCGACCAACAACGCAGTTTATCAAGTCAGCTGCAACCTTTTGCCCGGCTACATACGTGGGGGAATGCATGCCCCGTCAGAGAAAGGTTCTTTGACCACCGCCACGCTGCGTTCAGGAAGGACATCGACAACTCTGTTGGGCTTCACTTTCAATCCCAGCACGGTTATGATGTCATTCCTGAAGTTCCGATAACGGGGAAAATATTATGTAAGTGCCACGACCATGTTGAACGTAAAGTAAAGGAAACCATGTTTATTCGATACCTCAAACCTGTCATGAACAAAAATGTAGCGAGCTAGCCACTTTTGTGGTTAAAATCCTGCTAATCTGGGGGTGGGTGCAGGGTGATCCTGGGGGACCCTCTAATATTTGTGTTATATATTAATTTTGTGCCTTCAATGCCTGTGCTATTTTGTTGTCAACCTTTGACTAACTAATACATTTCCATAATTGCTGTGTTGTGCACAATATGGCTGCACATTATGATGTCATAGTACCATGTGGCAGGCGATATACAGTCAACTGAACTAGTGGCAACTGAACCAGTGGCAACTGAACCAGTAACCAGTGACAAGTGTACAAGGGACAACTGGACCAGTGACAGTTGAATCAGGGACAACTGAACCAGGGACAACTGAACCAGTGACAACTGAACCAGTGACAACTGAACTAGTGACAACTGAACCAGTTACAACTGAAGCAGTAACCAGTGACAAGTGTACAAGGGACAACTGGACCAGTGACAGTTGAATCAGGGACAACTGAACCAGGGACAACTGAACCAGTGACAACTGAACCAGTGACAACTGAAGCAGTGACAACTGAACCAGGACAACTGAACCAGTGACAACTGAATCAGGACAACTGAACCAGTGCCAACTGAACCAGGGACAACTGAACGAGTGACAACTGAGGTCAAATTTTGAAATTGACCTAGCCCGTTCACCATTAATATTTTGCGAAGCGTCTTGACGAGACAAACACGATGGTGTTACAATTATTTCGCTATGTGTAACTGATCAGAAGTTATTCACGAAAACCTTTTTGGAAGAAGATGCAATCGTGACATTTGGTGACCTCTGGACCCTAAACTATTGACCTGAGCTAAAATTTGACAACACCAATGGCGATTGCATTTTTCATGAGCCTTCTATTTTGTCCCGTTTGTTCCTAGCTATTATAGTTCCCAAGATATTTTGTGGTTTCTGGGGCAAAGGACTATACTTGGCAAATTTTACCTTTGATGACGTCTGGTGACCTCAATATTGACTTAAGCCATATAACGACAGAAACAAATAGTATCGACATTATTTTTGAAGAGCTGTCGAACGGTATTTTTGGATTCCGCCTACTCTCCACAGGAGCTGTGTTAACAGGGTGGCGCTCAGACCCCCACTGGTTGTCACTGGTTCAGTTATCCTGGTTCAGTTGTCCCTGGTTCAGTTGTCCCTGGTTCAGTTGTCCTGGTTCAGTTGGCACTGGTTCAGTTGTTCCTGGTTCAGTTGTCCTGGTGCAGTTGTCACTGGTTCAGTTGACATGGAACCCTGGCATGCAGCAGCATTGCAAAAGCAGCAACATAGTGCACCAAGGCAACACTTGAATACCTTATTGCCTTCGCCTGTCAGTACCAAATACTTTGTTTGGAAACACAAATAGCAAAATTGTAGAGGACAAAAAATGGTGACAAACTTGTGGCTTCAGAATCCCAACGGTGACACACAGCTAGGGGTTCCCAGCCCTGACGTGTTGCGCGGGCGGGAGTGGTCAGCGAGTTCTAAGCGTTTATCTACCGTAGTCCTAGGGCCTTGGTGGTCAGTGCTGCAGGCGTGTGTGCCGAAGATACCGCGCTAGTCGCTAAAACAGTGAGATTGTTTGCCAGTTAATCCACCCTGTGATTTCTGTGGATACATCAACCTACCTGAAGCCCTCAACTTGAAATGTGTTCTCCACATTTCCACTGGCGCCAAAGTGCATAGGCGTACACAATGAGGGGGGGGGGGGGGGCAAACGGGGCAATTGCCCCCCCCCTCCTGAAGGCCTGTACCGACAAAATGATGTCGAATGTCGACAAAATGAATGATTTTTTTTAGAGAAAAATAGTGAAAATATGCCCCTTAAAAAATATAGTGGGCCAAATCCGGTGAGCATCGCTCACATAACATTGGTGTAGGAGAATGTGCAATAGAAGAGAACTTTGGAATTCTTCCACAAAACAAATATGTAAGTACCTACCTACATTTCTCTGGTAATAGTTCAGTAATTCACCTCCCCAGTTAATGGTGTTATTGAGGTCCCTAATAGAAGAGAACATTATTATGACAGACAGAAAAGTGTACCAGTAATACCAGAACTATGACTAATGACCACCATAAAACGATAAATAATGAAACCTGACATACTTGCACCAAATCCTTCACACCCAGTCTTTACACAGGCATCCATAGGAAATGGGACCTCACTGAACAAGGCAAGCAAACTCTGTCCATCTTGTAGAAACAGGCCTGCGCACCACCATCACAGCTTCAAAAGGAAGATGTTCCTGTTCTTCGTGCCTTGTGCGGAAGCCAGAAATGCCACTGCCACAGCGCCATGCCGCGTCACCCTCCATCATGGTGGTGCTGTGGAGTGTGGAGACTGGAGGATGCAGCATATCCTTAAAGACAAAAATGATAACCTCTGTTAGCATTTGTCCAAATCAAATGTTGCAATCATTGAGCAGACTGTCAGCCAGTGTGTGAACTGAAGTTGGTACCTACACATGGCTATGCTTAGAATATTATTTAACCCTAAAACTGTCTGCAATTGTGGTGAAATGATGAAGTACTGGTATTAGTTCAGTAATTCACCTCACCAGTGTATGGTGTTCTTGAGGTCCCCCAGAAGAAGAGTAGTCAGCTGACAGTAATATTATTGCAGACTGAAAAATGTGTTATCTTTGAATGTCTACAAGATGGTCTGGTGTGTGTGTGGGGGGGGGGGGGGGGGCACAGCCTCCCGGTAGGGCCACAGTGCAGCAAGTGAATGCGAGCAGAGCGTTCTAAATGTGGGTCCCTGCGATCATAATTGCTGTAAAAGTTAGACCAAAGAGGTAATAGTGGGGACGAGGCCAGGACCATCTTCCAAAGCCATCTCCCCACAGGCTCCTCCAGATGCACAGGAACCATTTATGCGCGGAAAAGTCGTTCTTCCTCTTGCTGCTTTCAAACCATTTGCACTGTTACCGCGGTTGTTACCGCGGTTGTTTGTTAAAGGGAGTGTTCCTACTGCCTACTCACATCGCTTATTTGGGGTTATTGACACTGGTCTAGATAGAACATAATTTTCTGAATTGAACCATTACATAATTTATCCAGATTCACCCTAGTTGCTGAGATATTCCAAAGACTACAGGAACGTGATGGAATCACACAATTATCGGGTAGACTCCAGAAGGATTACCACCACTAGAAGCATTGCTAATATCGAAATATGGATCAAAATTTGCTAGCATATCGTTAGCGCCGGCCAATAGCAATTCGAGAACACAGCTCGTGCGCGCTGATAGCAGCAGCCGAACAGTACCATCTGTCCCCTACTCGCAACGCTTGATAGCCGTTTTGACGCCATTTTTCGACGAATATATCAAACCATCTTCGAAACTTGCACATAATAAAGTTCACAGTGGCAAGAACATGCTGTGCAAAACTTGTCTCTCTATCTCTATCTATCTCTCTATCTCTATGATGTGACCGTAATTTTATTGTCTTGGTGCACTGTTTTACACATATTTTTTCCTCTGTTTATAGTGGCGATCGTTTTGTCGATATCGAAACAAAAAATAAGAAAAAAGAATATAAGTGAAAATTCAACTAAAAGGGCTCTAGTTGTTAATTTTTATCGTATCCAACAATCAAACCAATAGTTTCTTACCATAAGAAGAATATTTTTGACCTTCCATAACAGTAGGCACACTCCAGGTAGTCAGAGTAAAGGCGGCCGCAAACAGCGCATTTGGTGGCCGACATCACTGCAAAATTCCGCCTGGGAAAATCGCGGCGACACCGCGGAATATCGTCCTTGCTCCGGCGGATTCGGCACTGTCTGCTCGGCACTGTCTGCTCGCAAGTTTAGAACCACGACACTTTTACATAATAAATTTAACAGCGGCAAAAACATGCGTTGCAAAATTTGTAACCTCTATCTTGCATAGATTCACCACTGTTAGCCTGATACGTTTGTTTGTCCGCGGTTCCGCGTCGTTCAGTCGCCGAAAAAGCTCGTACGGACCAGCTTTTTACGCCATTCCGCCAGCGGACACTCGGCGCGTTTAGCTTGCGTTTTTCATCGTTTCGGCTGACGCAGACGCGGAAAGTCGCTGCAGATGCGTGGAAAGTCGTAGCGATATCGCGGCCTCCGCGCGCTGAATGGCCCAGTGTGCGGCCGCCTTTACGGTTACACATGTATACAGTAATTATTATCATATGCACTATTGAGCGCTGACTGTCACCGGCCATGGTGTTTTACCATCCGTAGCTAATGTATATGACAAACTACATTAATTCCAATACTTTTCATCATACCGAGATGTACGACCAGGAAAAGGGGTTACCTGAGGCTTAGCTCCAATCACGGTCTGGTTTCAATATTAAAATGTCGTTTTCCACGACCTAAATTTAACTTTTCATGCCGCTTAGCGGCGTCACATCGGTGGCCATCGTCATCGTCTTCGGTTCGTCGCAACGCTGAATTGAGTGAAGTGAATAGCATTTTAGCTTCTTATCCTCTACATGGCCCACCGCCTATATTTCTGGGTTTGATCAGGCAAACCCGTACAAATTTCGCGTAGCTTCGCGGCGCTCAATAACAAGTACCTATTATGACATGAAATAAACATTAAACATACTGCAAAGGCTGAAAGTCACGCATACAAAATGGGGGACATTTTTTTTCGTCATTTCGGCCCCTCCCCACTAAAAAATTATCGGCGATGCCCCTGATCAGTGCGACCTGGGGTATCCACTGTGTGATTGAATTACGCTGCATCCCTCTAGTGCAAAAATCCGTTGTTTCGAATACAAAATAAGATGGAAGCAATCGATGCGGTACCATTTCAATGTGGTAATTTGACGCAGTCGCTGGTTTTCTGAATCTGACACCACCACCTCTGATGTCAAAGGTGTGGTCGTCTCGGTCGTCTGTTGGAGATAAGAATGGATTGATTTCGCTTGATTAGAACAGCGTGATGTGAAGTGGAAGCAAGTTTTACATAAAATACCGTTCAGTACAGGGACGTAACCAAGGCGAGGGGCAGGGCCACCCCCCCGAGCAAATCAATTTACACTAGATGAAATGCGATTCTGCTGACGACTCGATCCCTCCCCCCCCCCCCGGTCAACAACATCTCGCTGACGGCTGACGACCCGCTACCCCCCCATCCTCAACAATTTTTTGGAAATACGTCTCTCACTGGATTTGCTCCCCCCAAAAAAGGTTAACAATTGGTCATTGGTCATGTTGCCCCCCCCCCCCCCCCTGTCAGCCGTCTGCGGCCGCTAGTGTGTGATGCTGATATATCACAGGAGGTAACGCAACAATGTTAGCATTTATTAGCAAGCACCGGTTGCTTTATGATCATCGGATATTTGCAAACAGCAGACAATTTTGCGTATTGCGTGATAGTCTAATTGTATCGCTCGGATTGATGCGCCCTATATGAACGCCGGCCGGCTCGCCAGTCTCCGCCGCCGACCGGCCGGCGCGCAGGCCGGTCGGCGACGGTGACTTTTGCCTCGGGCGACGGAGATCACGTGACTTTCGGCAAGGCGCCCCTCTGTGTGCCTCACTGTGTTGCTCCCCAGAGCTGACCCGGGCGCGAGGCTGGACTGGTTTGCGTTTGCTTGGTTGCTGGTCGTGTTTCGGTTAGTTGTCTTTGTCTGTCTTCCTCTTGGATTTTTTGCTAATTAATTATATGGGAACAGTACCTACGGAGTCTGACCACTAAAATATGAAACCACGCAGTTCATGGGCCCAATTTATTTTCGTGAAATGTCGGCACAAAAACTATTTTGGGATGCAAGAGCCCTAAATTACCCTACCCCTATACCCCTACCCCTATTACCCCTAAATTCATGCCTGGGGATAAACCTGTAAGTGAGAGTTTTGATTTACAGATCATTGCACAATTTCCTGTCGCTGAAACACACGGCAGCTATTTTCTTTCCTCTTATAGGTATACGCAAAGTTTGATATGGCGAGGAGTGCACACTCTTACCCGCAGTGAGTGCGTACTCTTACCCACCCTGTCGGGCAAGAGGACGCAAATGCAAGGTTTTGGAAAAGTCCCTGTGCCCACTGCCCATACTTTAATAGGTATATCGGTTCGTCATTCTAATCATGGCCGATGACAGATAATTGATTGGACTTCACGTTAGAGACACTGACGACGCTGTTGTTAGTATGTACTAGAAAGCGTAATTTAGCAATATGCACTAAGTGCGTACTCTTACCCGACTTTCCCCTAAAACAAGTGGTAGACTGCGCCGCACATCACAAAGTATTACTTTTCATCATACCGAGATGTGCCACCAGGAAAAGGGGCTACCTGAGGATTAGCTCCAATCACGGTCTGGTTTCAATATTAAAATGTCGTTTTCCACAACCTTAATTTAACTTACACCTACCAACTTGTACAGCCTACCTACCAACTTGCTTATGATTGTCTATGGTAGGAAAACTCTACTCTATACGGCAAACTTGCGTTGATTGCTCCATGCAGGGTAGTACTTGCTGAAACTTTTGTGGTGGACAGAAGTCCGACCCAACGTTTTGATTCGGATACTACTACAACTCAAGGAGGGGATATTTTTTTAGTCGGCTTAACTCTATCATTTTCTTGCTCTGTCTCAACTCCTACATGCATGTAACTTCCTTATTGTCGACGACTGTATTTCCTTATTGTCTCACTGATCTCGGACATAAGACACATATACAAATATATTTCACAAAGCCTAAGACGGCGAGTTGAATTTGTGTTTTTCTTCTTTTTAGACTGCTATTAGCAACAGCCGGTTGGTTGTGGGTTAAGCAGCCGGTTGGGTGTGGGTTAAGCAGCCGGTTGGGTGTGGGTTAAGCAGCCGGTTGGTTGTGGGTTAAGCAGCCGGTTGGGTGTGGGTTAAGCAGCCGGTTGGGTGTGGGTTAAGCAGCCGGTTGGTTGTGGGTTAAGCAGCCGGTTGGGTGTGGGTTAAGCAGCCGGTTGGGTGTGGGTTAAGCAGCCGGTTGGGTGTGGGTTAAGCAGCCGGTTGGGTGTGGGTTAAGCAGCCGGTTGGGTGTGGGTTAAGCAGCCGGTTGGGTGTGGGTTAAGCAGCCGGTTGGGTGTGGGTTAAGCAGCCGGTTGGGTGTGGGTTAAGCAGCCGGTTGGGTGTGGGTTAAGCAGCCGGTTGGGTGTGGGTTAAGCAGCCGGTTGGGTGTGGGTTAAGCAGCCGGTTGGGTGTGGGTTAAGCAGCCGGTTGGGTGTGGGTTAAGCAGCCGGTTGGTTGTGGGTTAAGCAGCCGGTTGGGTGTGGGTGTGGGTGCCTATCCATGTGGGACCAAGTCGCTAACTTGAAATTATCACCATGTACCTACTGCGGAAGCTGCAGGTCACATCTCATACAGGGCTCCGCCGGAGAATCGAGCCCCGGCCACTGACACCAGTAGCCGTACTCTCACCTCTGCACCAGCTGGCACCAGTAGCCGTAATCTTACCTCTGCACCAGTAATCTGACCTCTGCACCAGCTAGGCACCAGTAGCCGTAATCTTACATCTGCTCCAGCTGACACAAGTAGTCTCACCTCTGCACCAGCTGGCACCAGTAGTCTTACCTCTGCAGTCTGCACCAGCTGGCACGAGTAATCTCACCTCTGCATCAGCTGGCACCAGTAGCTGTAATCTTACCTCTGCACCAGCAGGCACCCGTAGTCTCACCTCTTCACCAGCTGGCACCAGTAGTCTCATCTCTGCACCATCTGGCACCAGTAGCCGTAATCTCACCTCTGCACCAGCTGGCACCAGTAATCTCACCTCTTCACCAGCTGGCACCAGTAGTCTCATCTCTGCACCAGCTGGCACCAGTAGCCGTAATCTCACCTCTGCACCAGCTGGCACCCTCACCAGCTGGCACCAGCTGGCACCAGTAGTCTTACCTCTGCAGTCTGCACCAGCTGGCACCAGTAATCTCACCTCTGCACCAGCTGGCACCAGTAGCCGTAATCTCACCTCTGCACCAGCTGGCACCAGTAATCTCACCTCTGCACCAGCTGGCACCAGTAGTCTTACCTCTGCAGTCTGCACCAGCTGGCACCAGTAATCTCACCTCTGCACCAGCTGGCACCAGTAGCCGTAATCTTACCTCTGCACCAGCTGGCACCAGTAATCTCACCTCTGCACCAGCTGGCACCAGTAGTCTTACCTCTGCAGTCTGCACCAGCTGGCACGAGTAATCTCACCTCTGCACCAGCTGGCACCAGTAGCCGTAATCTTACCTCTGCACCAGCTGGCCACTGATGGAGCTTATGACGCTAGTCATAAGCTCATAGCAACACCCAACTCAGTTCATTCTAGAATCAGAATCTGCCACTTGCGCTGTTAGTGTTAACTGTTAAGTGAGTTAACCAAGGAGACTGATATATGGAGGCCATTGCCAGCCTTCCGTGACTGGTTAGGCAACGCTTCCGGGCAATACCCAATGCACGTGTTAAATGACACATTTTCGGGAAGTTATATCTCCGATTCTGTCGAACCGTATTGGATGCAACTGCTTTCAAAAGACAGGTCGTTCAATTATCTTGTGACGATTCAATACCTCTTTTTCACGTAAACCAGCCAAATTCCTACAACGTACGGGTTGAAAATTTAATTGCACGCGACACCGGCCGCATCCGCGCCTCGGATCGCATCTCGTTTTTTTTCTTCTCCCGGGCCGGCCTATAGCCATTTCCCGGGTGGGGGAAATTACATCTGACAATTTTCCAGGAAAAATAATTACGTTGACCGGTTTATGCGAACCCGGAGCAAGCTAGGGAGTAGGGTGTCTGTTTTACGTTAGTGAATTGTTCAAAGTAAATATAATATCTATCTTACGTTAAGTATTTCGTTCAAGGTCAAAATTAAATAAAACACGAGACACACATACATACACATTTTATTCCATACACACACAGACACACACACACACACATTTGAACATACACTTGCGACACGGTGTCAGTGTTGATGGAGCCGAGGCGCCATCATTGCGGCAACGGGAGGCTTAGGCGTGCCTTAGTGCCCAAGTTTTCGCCGCTTTGGCAGCCTTTGTTTTTTATCGGATAACCAAGCACGAATGCGGCTAAATTAAAACTGTTTCATAAGCATGTAATAATGCAAAGCTTAGTACGCAGTCTTACTCTGCATAGGTTAGGATGGCCAATTTGTTGATATTTGAACGCAGTCCCCTGGCTCCGGCGCCCCGGCGAGACCTGGTTGTGGGGTGTATTTGCTAGGAGAAAACTCCTAACTAGTAAAAAAAAAAACAGCGTCTATCGCAAAAGGGAAAAACCGTTTCTCCGCGCGGAAGCTCCCCGAGCCAAATAGCGCAGGCACATCACTGCGCATGCGCAGATCGCATTGTCTCAAGTCATAATTAGCCGCACCCGATGAACACGATCATTTGCAAAAATCTTACATCCTTTCATCGACATCGGACCTTCGGACGCCTTCTAGCCAGCCTTCTCCAGCTCTCCACCGCTTCCGGGTGCGGGACCCTGTCCACGTGCATGTGGCAGGGTCGTTAGACCCTTAGATAGGTAGCCTTTAGATATTTTTAAGTAGGTAACGTAATTTCCACAATTTGCAAGGTAGAGAACCCGCTTCATTCTTTAGATTAATTGCAGCTGGCAACACGTTCTGCCGTGTGTGCCACATTAACGTAACTTAGGTTATTCATTAAACTTTCCCCTCCCTCCTCCGGTCATGGCGACCTCCCCGCCCCTCCGTCCCATCATGGCGACCCCCCCCCCCGCCCGGCCCCCTTCAGGAGTCTCTCCCCTCCCGTCCTGGCGCGCGGCCCCGAGCCCCCCCCCCGGACGGTCCCCCTGGACCCCCCGGCTTCCCTCAGGAGCCTCGCCCGGACCGACCCGGAGCTTGGCTCCCCCCAGCACCTCCCCACCCGACGGGCCTGCTCTCCTCCTCATTCAGAGGAAGGACGAAGTGCACACGAGGCACTTCAACCCGTTCGCGGTGCGCCGCCAACTGGTCGCCCTCTGCGGAGAGGTGGCCAGCGCGCGCTCCATCCGTTCCGGCGCTCTGCTGGTTCAGACCCTGTCTGGCCAGCAGACTGCCACCCTCCTAGCCATCCCGTCTTTCATGGACAAGGCTTGTGAGGTGACGGCCCCCGACCACATGAATTCCTGCCAGGGATTCATCCTGTGCCCCGAAGTCAGCAATCTGACTGAGACCGTGCTCCTCCAAGAGCTCGTGACTCAGGGGGTGACAGAAGTGGTCCGGATGCGGTCTAAGCGACCAGGCCCCAACCCCCATGGTCCGGCTGTGTTTCCGGGGCTTACAGCTCCCGGAACGCATCTACTGTGGCTACATAGTAGTCACAGTCAAGGAGTGGACCCAAGGGCCACTGCAGTGTAGAGCCTGCTGGCGGTTTGGCCACCACCAGCGTCAGTGCCACGCCCGCCAGTCCATCTGCGGGAAGTGCGCCGAGACGCACGACACAGCCCAATGTGTCGGTAGCGATACCGCAGCCCCTCGCTGCGTGTCGTGCGGGGGCGCCCACCCCGCATGGTCCCGTGACTGCCCTGCCCGAGCGACAGCCGCCGAGCAGACCCGGGCCCGCAAGGCGGCCCCCCCCCACCCCACCTCCCATCCCAGCGCTGGCCCCCAGCGTCTGGCCCCTGCTGCCCCCATCCCACCGAACCCCACCCGCGCCCCCCCGTCGGACCTTAAGTGGGTCCACCCCACCGATGCCACCGCCTGCCACGACACAGCGGCGGCAGTGTGCACCCCCACCGACGGCAGAGCAGGCCGAGCCCCACCCCATCTCAGCCGAGTTCCTTCTGGACTCTGGCAGTGCCCCAGCGGCACCCACTCCCACCCCCGCCGAATCTCTGGCGGAGTCCCCGGTCAAGTCCTCTGACGCTGACGCTGACGCTGAGGACTCTGACGCCTCTCTAATCAGAGCCGTCACCCGCCAACTCCCAAACTCCCACCCTCCTCCTCTCTCTGAAGACAGTCGGTCCCTCACCCTCTCCCCGTCATCCCTTCCCTCCCTCCCACCCTCCTTCCCAGCTCCCTCGCCCTATAATACAGGATAGCCCCTCCCCCCAGCCCCTCTGAACGTAACCGCTACCGCCACAATTTGAGACGGTTCAACAAGAAACAATAAATCACCTCCAACAAAATACTTCATTAAGTTATTTCTGACTAACTGTTAAATCATGTTGCTGCTGACGTGGGAGTTGCGTGTTGGCTGCCGGTGTCTTGTTGCGGGGGCCCCCTGCTGGATCTCGGCCGCGCGGCGAAATTCGTTGCGTGGCTGATTTGGCGGGGGATTTCTGCGATGGGACGCCGATGGTAGATGTGCGGTTTTGCGTTGGCGGCGGCATGATTCCCTGTCAAATCAGTCGCGCAACGAAAGGTTCCATTGGAATTCGTTGTTCATTTCTTAACGTAATGCTCCTCCCAACCCTCCTCTCCCCTCTACTCCGCTCTTGCCAAAGCCGAGTAGTTGAACACCCGCCCCTGATAACAGATGCCGATGCTGCGCTGCGGTGCGGTGGCCGCTGCGCTGCGGTGCGGTGCTCACTCCACTGCGCTGCGGTGTGGTGTCCGCTGCGCTGCGGTGCAGTATGTTAAATCATGTTGCTGCCGACGTGGGATTGCGCGTTGGCTGCCGGTGTCTTGTTGCGGGGGCCCCCTGCTGGATCTCGGCCGCGCGGCGAGGGTTTCTGGCCGTGGCTGTTCGTGACGTGGCTGATTTGGCAGGGGATTTCTGCGATGGGACGCCGATGGCTGATGAGCGGTTTTGCGTTGGCGGCGGTTTGATGAACACCCGCCCCTGATCACAGATGCCGATGCCGCGCTGCGGTGCGGTGGCCGCTGCGCTGCGGTGCGGTGCCCATTCCACTGCGCTGCGGTGCGGTGTCCACTGCGCTGCGGTGCAGTATCCACCCCGTCAAACTTTTTTTACACTGTTAGGTGATAGTTATCTTGTATTGATAGGTCCCCTCTTAGATTATCTCTACCAAACACGTTTAGCTAAACAAATATAACAGGGGTTTTTGCCTTGCGCATTTTTGGCCCACCGCGCAGGTTTTTCCCCTTTGCTATAGACGCTGTTTTTTTTTATTATTCAGGACTTTTCGCCCAGCTAAACACACCCCACCACCAGGTCTCGCCGAGGCGCCGGAGCCAGGGAGACTGGCAACAGTCTCCCGTTGTTGCAATGACGGCACCCCCACGGCTCCATCAACTCTGACACTGTACAAGTATTATTCCCAGGCCCAGGCCTGGGCCTGTCACCTGCTCTGTGTGTGTATGAAATATATTGTGTATGTATGTGTCTCGTGTTTTATTTTAACTTTGACTTTGAACGAAATACTTAACGTAAGATAGACTTTAGATTTACTGTGAACAATTCACTTAACGTAAAATAGCTACCCTATTCCCTTGCTTGCTCGGGTTCCCATAAACCGACTAACGTAACTCTTTGCCTGGCAAATTGCCAGAAGTAATTTCCCCAAACCCGGGAAATGGCTATAGGCCGGTCCGGGTAAAAAAAACGAAAAAACGATCATTTGCTTGCGCCGCGTTAAGCGCAAATGGTGAGGACTACCATTTCTGCCAACAAAAAAATATTGACAATATACTGGACCTAGCCAAGATTTGTAGCCACACACTTTGGCTTAAGCTGGCTTAGGCGTGCCTTAATGCCCAAGTTTTCGCCGCTTTGGCAGCCTTTGTTTTTTATCGGATAACCAAGCACGAATGCGGCTAAATTAAAACTGTTTCATAAGCATGTAATAATGCAAAGCTTAGTACGCAGTCTTACTCTGCATAGGTTAGCATGGCCAATTTGTTGCTATTTGAACGCAAAAGATGTATATCAGGAAAACTTTCTGTAGTATTTTCCTATGATTTTAGACAACCATGGGCGTCGCCGGCGAGAGGGACGGGGGAGGCGTCCCCCCATTACAAAAAATCAGGGGGGGGGGGGGGGGGAGGGGAGGGGCGCCCCCCAAGAAAGCAGACTTGCTTGATTTGTTTTTGCTGAATTCGTTCCAAAGGATATGAAACTTAATTTATTCTTAGCTCAAATTACATGCCATTTTTAACCATATATCGTTGAGTCCAGCGGTGCCGATTTTTCAAAACGGTTGGGAGGGGCCGAACACACTGGCGGATCCAGCCTCTCTCCGTGGGGGCATCTTTTTGTGGATAAAAGGTACCCCATTTTTTTCCTCTGCGGATTTGGGTGGGTCACCATATTTTGGCATTCGAGCTTAAGAACAGGGGTGGTAAAAGTGCTTTGAGTGGCCCCGACCAAAAGTGGCAAATACAAAAATGACCCCAGCACAGCTGGGGGCATTTTTTTACTTCACATGAATACCCTAGCACCTGGCTGCATGCTCACATCATCTCTATATTTTAGCCCGCGCCGTGCCGGCAAGGGGGGGAGTTAGGCACCCCTCAGGTTTTTTTCGCGGATAGCGGACAAACGGCGATGCGCAGCGCCGCCGTGTTTGGCACAGCTGTTTGGGCATCAATTGTTCGCATGATATTAAAAAAAACTCTGGTCATCTCAGGTCAGGTCACCAGACCAGGTCACGGTCACGGACCCCACCTTCAACAAACTTGTGGTCGTACCACAGTCACAGTTTTTGGATGCTCGATTTTACACTTGCAGGATTTCATAAAGTCATATATATCTTCAATTAGTACATCTTTGATTTTTTTTGTATATCAGCGACCTAAGGTCGGGTCAATTTCGTGACCTCCCTATTATAAGTCAATGGGAATTATGCAAATGCTTCCTATTCCAAGGATTCGCAAGATACCAGTATAATTCCTTCTGGATCATGTTATTATAGGCCATTCTTGATGACCTAGGTGCCATTTTTGTTCAGTGACCCCCACAGGGTCAGCCAAGGTCATCCAAGGTCACCAACAGTTTTATGTCAATAACTCTCGACATAATGACGATAGAGAAGTGAAACTGACACCAATGTGTTTGTCTCGTCGCGGCACGTCTTCCCATATGGAACATTAGAACATTCCCATATGGAACAGGACCTAACCTGGTCAACACAAAATATGAGTCGAAGCGCCTTGACAAGACAAACACGATGGCGTCAAATTATTGCCTTGTCGTTATTAGGTAAAAAGCTATTTGTGATAACTTTTTTAAATAGCCTTTTTTACATTTGATGAGCTCTGGAGCCTAAACGGTTGACCTGAGCTAAAATCTGGGGACAATTTAGGGGTTGCATTTTTCAAGAGCTTTCCATCATTTTGTTTTCGTTTGTTCCTAGCTATCATAGTTCCTGTGATATCTCGGGGTTTCTGGGGCAAAGTCCTAAAACTGGAAAATCTGACCTTTGATGACCTCTGGTGACCTCAATATTGACTTGATGAAAGCATATCTGAAGTACCTTCGAATGTGCTTGTCGAGAGCTTTCGAATGCCCTTTTCCGCGTCTATTTTAGTTTTCGAAAGTCCCAAAACAGTGAAATCCACTGTCTTGACAGTCGGACTCCATTGAAATAGCGCAAGTACCCCGGCCCCGGCCCCGGGGAATCAACTGTCCGGACTTTTTTTTCGTTGGAAATATGGGTGAAACTAAATGATTGGCAATCAAGAACTAAAACGCAACTGCTAATTTTTTTAAATGTAAATGTACATACAGCCTGACGTGTCACATGATGAATATGATGATTAAGTGAATAATACATCTGAAGTGGTTTTGACGATCAGCACTTCTAAGGACATGATCGCTTACTACATTTTCACAGGAATGACAGTAATGATTTTTACTGGCATTTTGGCACCCGAGAACTTCATGAGGAGCATTTTTCCCCGACCTTATCCATAAAGACAGAACAATTTACCACCCCTGCTTAAGAAATTCACTTTTCAAATTCACACAAATTTATTTGGTGATTTTTTCCCCAAAATCAGTTTTGTATGGGGGGGGGGGTAAAAACACAAGCTTTCGCGAATGCGACATAGCCATTTTGAAGGGAATGCAATTTCCTTTCTTTTAACGTTTTTTGGTGCAATTTGCTTTAAAATTCTATTTTCTACGATTGTTCGAGCATTTAACATTTTTCCCACCAAAAATGGCATGATATGATGTCAACGTCATTATCTCCCAAAATACTACATCAATTTCATTGAAATTTGGCGAGAAGACGTATAATTGATGCAGCATAAGGTACTGAAAGTTTGACGTTGATATCTATCATAGTTTTCAAAGTGTCATCGGGGCTGCTTGAATTGCATCAGGTTCGCTGTTTTGTCTATCATTGAAAGCAAGGGATACATACAAACTTCAAATTCAATCACTCGAGAAAAAATCTTCCGTTTTCATGAAGTTTTCTCCTAAGATCATTGTTTTTCACTTTCAGTGCAGGGAACGCACGGGAGCATACTTGTATTGAATGCCCCTTCCAGATTCCTGTGGGGAGGGGGGGGGGGGGGATTTGCCCCTGATGCCCCCCCCCTGGATCCGCCAGTGCCAGTAATTACCGCCAAGGAGAGCCTCTGCCAGACACTCAGCCCTATTTGTAACAGGCTCCTGGCTACCCCTATTTGTAACAGGGGGGGGGGGGATTCCGCCCCCGGAGATCTCGAGACCTACCCGTCCGATTTTCACAAATCAAACGGCATATTATTTCCTTCAACACGATCTACATCTCTAAAGAATACAAAATCCGAAATGTTTGATAGGGGGCCAACAGGGGCAAAAACTACAAATTTTAGAGGTGTTTGTGATCCAACACAGCCGTCATGTTTATCAACCGACTTTAACGCAATCAATGGCGATCGATAGATAATTAATTCAAAATTAATATGTGGTGATGACTTTTGAAATTCAAAAATCATAGGCGTGTGCAGGTCACTCAATATGGGGGTGAAGTAAATGCGTAATAAAACCATTTTTGGATGTTTTTTAAAATAAATAAAATGGTGTGTTATTGTTACATTAGACAAAGCAGTTATTCAACTTTTTTTGTTGCCATAGGCGGGACCAGGTCAGTAAAAAAGGGAGGTCAAATAGAGGAAAAATAGTAACCGCAGGCAAGCTGCCACCCAGCACTATAAATAAGTTACTGATCGTAGATAGTTCCTTTTGCATGTTGTACTTCATCATAGGCGTATCCAGGATCCAAACTGGGGAGGCGCAAGACATCATAGGCGTATCCAGGATCCAAACTGGGGAGGCGCAAGACCTTTTGATAGGCATAGTATCCGCTATTATGATACTAACTAGTCAACAGTGACTATTTCACCTACAACTTCAATTCACATTTCTTACTCCCCTTTGTACCCTACCTGGACTCGCCTATTATATAATAATCGCTCGTAGAGTACCCTTTGGTGCATGTTTCATCCGAAAACTGCAGTATGTTATGTCATTGTAGGCCCATTTCGTCGATTTTGTTTTCTCTCGAGTTATAGCGAATTTAGTGACATCACTACACACGAGTTTTACACCAAAATCAGCTAAACTTTGCCAGGGCGCACAAATGCCACATTTGAAGCAAAATGCCATCGAAAAACGCCAAAAGATAGAAAATGGCAAGGGCTACAAAAAAGCTATCTCGGATTTTTTAACATTTTATTTTTTTTTTACTCTAAAAAACTCAACAAAAACGAAATGAGGAAAATTATCGCAAAATCAACATTTTCTAAAATATTAAAAAAAAACGGAAGATATGTCAGAAAACTATACCTATGCAACTACTATACCAAATTTTAAACATATCTCCATTTTTGACTGACTTATGACATCTAAAGTACTTGTAAATCATGACGTCATATTTTGAAATTGCGTGTTTTGCTTTATTGACCAGATACAGACAAATGAATGCCAGCACTGTATTCCTGATAAAAAACGGGTCCATAAACATGCCTTCTTTACTTATATTTATCAATTTCAAATATTGACCTTCAGTGACCTGAATTTGACCTGAAATTGACAATAACTTCACGTAAATTAATTCAGTTGGTAAAATGACTATCACTATCGAATTATACGTGGTAAATAACCCATAAAACATGTGTTGCATGACTTTCGTAGATATTTTGCGCATAGTGAATTTCTGTGACCTGACCTTGACCTTGACTTTTTCCAACATGCTCACTTTAGCCCATGCGTGATGTGTATCGGGTAAGACCTTTGGCAGCACTTATATACTCGGGTACTAGAGAGATATACTCGGGTACTAGACTACTTAGATATTCGGGTAAGACCCCTGGCAGCACTTTGGGTGATCATGGTCGTAATCGATAGCTTTTGCTGGAAAGTATGATCCATAAGCTAAAATACGTCGATTTTGACCTTTGACCTGCTCGTGACCTGACATTTGACCTCATTTTCACATTTTAGCATGCTTTAGATTCTTCTCATTGAGAGCTTTCGAATACTGCCTTGCGCGTCTCGCTGCGATAATTGGTTCGGAAGATAGCCAGGGTGGAGGGGGGGGGGGGGGGGTTGCGTTTAACACCCCTACCCCTCCTTCCAGTCAATGGCGTTCGGCTGAGGACCCCAGTCAATGCCGGGCTAATGGACGCGCTACCACTGGTCATTGGCTGCCGTGCTTATTAAATACCTACATCCGTATTGTTGATTTCGGTACCTAGGCAGTTTCTCTATACAGTTTTTACACATACGCATTCAGAAGCTAGCAGCCACATACGGTGTGAATCCAGCATTAAACTCAACATTATTTTACACTGTTTCCCTGTTCATTTCACAAGAAATATTTGCGCTTTATGGTTAGTAGCGAGTTAGAAGTTTTTAATCCGAAAGAGCACGACGAACACCTTTGCACTCATAATCACTATGCTTGACTTTATAATAGATCTCTCTCCTGCTGTCCGCCAGACATTTAATGCACCCAGTTGTCCCGTGGTGCACATTATAATGCTGATGTTCGAGGCAGCCTGGTGTATGCCTTTCAAATTATGACTGGAAAGTATGCAGTTCCCCTATGCTAACTTTCTTTACTATCGCTGTGTAAGTGCATTGCATCCCAATCCCAATGGTGCTCACATAAGAATTCACAATTCCTTTGTCTTCATAAACGCTCGTGAGCCTGAGAATTTAAATGCTGAACATTGTGATAATTGCTCCACTACTGGTCAGGTGAGCTATACAAATGGCCGTCTCGGGCCATGCCGCGCCGCCGCGAGTGCCGTATGAATTGTATGCATAAGACCGCAGTACATCTGAGCCGGGTGCGTCGACCCCGGTGTCGGAGTCGCACGTGCGGCGCCTGTGTACCGAGTCCTCTGGGACCGGCGGCGGACCTGCAGCCGGCGAGCGGCCGGCGGGCGGACGAGGCGGCCGTCCGTGAGCCGCTAAATGCAGCCGGCTTCGGGTCTGAATCAGCCGACGCCAGCTGATTTGTGGCAGCCGGGGCCGGCGGGCCGCCTCATCTGAAGGCCAGCTGAGCGCAGACACAGAGGACCCACCACAGCGAGTCAGCAGAGAAGCGTGTTAAGTAGCCCGCACTGCGACTAACCAACGTCATTTCTCGCAGTCTCCGGAGCCTGGTCCAGGTGGACAGACGTCACTCTCTGTTGAGAGATGGTTGCATGGAAACTAATTCCGGTAGCTGAAACGAAGCAGCACTACTTGCCACAACATAATGAGAAGAGGCAATGTAATATCGGTGGACTGGGATATTACCCATCAAAAACGAGCATATCTTCAAATGCGTTGTTAGCAATGCCAGATTTTTAGAAGCTGACATTAGTAAAATTATCGTTTTTTAAGTTGATTTCTTTGGCCTGACCTTCAACAGTGATCCGACATTCTCTGAAACTCAAAGTTCTACTTCAGATGGACAATTGATGAATCAAAAGGTATTGTGAATTTGGCTAGCTTCTTCCACCGTGTTCATGCTGCAGTCGAAAACCCTGAAGGTGGTTGTTTAAATATTTGCTCCCCAAAAGACGCTGGTTTATTTGAATCCCAATACATTTCCTTATCCCAAAAATAGTCCCAGGCAATGGCCACCAGCTCAGTCTTCAAATAAATTACTATTTTGTTACCGAATTATCCTATTCTTCTACCGAATTCTTCTTATTCATAGAGATTGTTGAATATATTTTCTACTACGTCCAGCACTGTTTAAAGGCATGTCACATTTACAACATATCTTCTTATCAGTTATTAAACTAGACACTCTTTGCCAGCGGCGGATCCAGCATTCGGTCAAGGAGGGGGCCACGTAGCAAAGTGGGCCCCCAGGCGTTGGTGGGCCCCTCAAGCCTTGGTGGGCCCTTTTGACCTTGAAGACAAATATAGGCCACAACAGACCCTTTTAGTTCAAAATATGCCTTTCACATGCCAAAATGGGTCTCTACAAACCAGAATTGGCCCTCTTCAAGCCAGAATGGACCCTCTGGAGGTCGGAGTGGGCAAATTTACTCGCGAGTTGTTGGAAAACGGAGTGGAATTCGTTTCGAGTCACTTCGATTGGATATGGGGCCCCTCGGGCTATTGGCCCCTTCAAGGCTCAAGGGGGGGGGGGGGCATGGGCCCATGGTTCCCCTCTGGATCCGTCACTGTTCTTTGCCCCCATACTGAAGCGTTGGCACTGACTTCTGTTTTCAGCTGTTTGCCAATATTGACACGGAAAGTTATCAATTAAGACATGTTTATTTATTTTATGTATTTATTTCTCAAGATTGCCGACGGGATGACCCATTGATGGACGAAGTCAAAGTTTAAAACAAAAACACGATATAACACATTGAAATTCACCTGCCTAACATACATACCTATTATAAAATCAAGTGAATATACGAAAATTACGCAACGCTGCCTGAATCCTAAAAAATAAACGCTAAACGAGTGATGATACAAAATACGCTAAAAATGGCAAAAACTGCCTGGGACTAGCGATGATCACATCAGTTTACTTATCATGTTTTACATCATGTTTTACTTAATGCATTGTAAGTTAAAAAAAAGTTTTACACAAGTACAAAAATTCGGTTAGATATTTATAATTTGACCTTTCCGTACCTCATTTGCTAAGCTAGTCTGCCTGACCCCATGTTTACCCTGAAAGGGAGAAGATGTTCGAGTCGACAAATGCTCGCGTCGCGACTTAGGTTGAATATTTTCCCTTGACTTAGATGGTCTGCAGTCGGTGCTGGTGACTGATGTCAGATTAAGGCAGTCGGTGCTGGTGACCGATGTCAGATTAAGTCAGTCGGTACTGGTGACCGATATCAGATTAAGTCAGTCGGTGCTGGTGACTGCTGTCAGATTAAGTCAGTCGGTGATGGGGACCGATATCAGATTAAGTCAGTCGGTGCTGGTGACTGATGTCAGATTAAGTCAGTCCGTGCTAGTGACTGCTGTCAGATTAAGTCAGTCGGTGCCGGTGACCGATTTCAGATTAAGTCAGTCGGTGCTGGTGACTGCTGTCAGATTAAGTCAGTCGGTGCTGGTGACCGATGTCAGCTTAAGTCAGTTGGTGCTGGTGACTGCTGTCAGATTAAGTCAGTCGGTACTGGTGACCGATATCAGATTAAGTCAGTCGGTGTTGGTGACTGCTGTCAGATTAAGTAAGTCGGTACTGGTGACCGATATCAGATTAAGTCAGTCGGTGCTGGTGACTGATGTCAGATTAAGTCAGTCGGTGTTGGTGACTGCTGTCAGATTAAGTCAGTCGGTGCTGGTGACCGATGTCAGATTAAGTCAGTCGGTACTGGTGACCGATATCAGATTAAGTCAGTCGGTGTTGGTGACTGCTGTCAGATTAAGTCAGTCGGTGCTGGTGACTGCTGTCAGATTAAGTCAGTCGGTGTTGGTGACTGCTGGCAGATTAAGTCAGTCGGTGCTGGTGACTGATGTCAGATCAAGTCAGTCGGTACTGGTGACCGATATCAGATTAAGTCGGTCGGTGCTGGTGACTGCTGTCAGATTAAATCAGTCGGTGCTGGTGACCGATATCAGATTAAGTCAGTCGGTGCTGGTGACTGCTGTCAGATTAAGTCAGTCGGTGCTGGTGACTGCTGTCAGATTAAGTCAGTCGGTGCTGGTGACCGATGTCAGATTAAGTCAGTCGGTACTGGTGACCGATATCAGATTAAGTCAGTATGTGCTGGTGACTGCTGTCAAATTAAGTCAGTCGGTGCTGGTGACCGATATCAGATTAAGTCAGTCGGTGCTGGTGACTGCTGTCATATTAAGTCAGTCGGTGCTGGTGACTGCTGTCAGATTAAGTCAGTCGGTGCTGGTGACCGATATCAGATTAAGTCAGTCGGTGCTGGTGACCGATATCAGATTAAGTCAGTCGATGCTGGTGACCGATATCAGATTAAGTCAGTCGATGCTGGTGACTGCTGTCAGATTAAGTCAGTCGGTGCTGGTGACCGATATAAGATTAAGTCAGTCGGTGCTGGTGACCGATTTCAGATTAAGTCAGTCGGTGCTGGTGACTGCTGTCAGATTACGTCAGTCGGTGCTGGTGACTGCTGTCATATTAAGTCAGTCGGTGCTGGTGACCGATATCAGATTAAGTCAGTCGGTGCTGGTGACCGATTTCAGATTAAGTCAGTCGGTGCTGGTGACTGCTGTCAGATTACGTCAGTCGGTGCTGGTGACTGCTGTCAGATTAAGTCAGTCGGTGCTGGTGACTGATATCAGATTAAGTCAGTCGGTGCTGGTGACCGATTTCAGATTAAGTCAGTCGGTGCTGGTGACTGCTGTCAGATTACGTCAGTCGGTGCTGGTGACTGCTGTCAGATTAAGTCAGTCGGTGCTGGTGACTGATATCAGATTAAGTCAGTCGGTGCTGGTGACCAGACTTGTCAATGATTCAATGTGAATCGACTACTTTTGATTGAATCATTCTTATTTCAAATGAATGACTCATGAATCGATTCACCTCATGCGCAAACCTGTTGTGAGTCACTGATTGAATCATTCATACAGAGAAAATAGGCTGATTGAATCATTCATTGCTCAAAGAATCATTCTTTTTTGGTCGAACAGCATAAACTGTCCACAAAATATGCCAGCAGCCCAGCATTCATCTGTGCCCTGTGGACAAACCAGGCACTTAATGGCCAATTATATGAGCTCTGTGTCCTGGGCTGTAGCCTGTAATTCATCTATGCGTAAAGAAAGCGAGGCTTTGTGTCCAACTCCAGTGGGCCCAAAGCCACTGTTCAATCAGCCCTAACTAGGTAAATACCTTGGAACTGGTAGGGTTACTGGTAGGGTAGGTACCTAAATACTTAGAAAAGGTAACTAACTCATACTTTGGTTCATAAACCACACAGTACACGCACACCTTTTCCACACGAAAAATTATCAAAAGGTACCCACCTTTTCCTAATTTCTAGGCTATACCATATCAAAAACTAAATCATAAACAAACATTTGCCTCCGCATGTCCCAAATATCACTGTCGCATCGGCGCCGCTTTATTCCACATCATGCTTTATAAAAAATAATACCTAATGCAAAATCAAAATAAATGTTCTATTCGCTTAAAAAAGTGAAACGTAAAGTCATTAATGCTTTTGGAACTTGGAATTTGCAATTATAATAAATATCATAAATATAATTTTATAATCAAAATAAACACGCGTGCCCTTTTGGCTCATATTCACATTCACATTCGGAAATACATTCGCGGACTATTTGGATTAGCTTCAAAATTGGTACACAGATAGATCACGACCTAGTGATCATTCTGGTAAAATCTTAGAGTCGCGCATTCAAAATCAAAGGAGTTAGAGCAGGTCAGATAGGTTTAAGGTCAAACAGCGGACTATTCCGATTTGCATGCAAATTACCACACTGGTAGAACATAACCTCTTTATCACGCTCATGAAATCTTAGAGCCGCACATTCAAAATCGAAGGATTTAGAGCAGGTCATATGTTTAAGGTCAAACAGCAGACTATTCTGATGTGCATGCAAATTGGCACACAGGTAGAGCATGACCTCCCTATCACGCTCATACAATCTTAGAGTCGCACATTCAAAATCAAAGGAGTTAGACAAAGGAGTCGACACTTCCCTTTAATGTTGAGTGATTGAATCAAGATTGAATCATTCATTATGGTAATGTTGAGTGATTGAATCATGATTGAATTATTCATTATGGTAATGTTGAGTGATTGAATCATGATTGAATCATTCATTATGGTAATGTTGAGTGATTGAATCATGATTGAATCATTCATTATGGTCCGTGAATCACTGTGAATCGACTCATGACAAATATGAATCATTGACAAGTCTGCTGGTGACCGATATCAGATTAAGTCAGTCGGTGCTGGTGACCGATTTAAGATTAAGTCAGTCGGTGCTGGTGACTGCTGTCAGGTTACGTCAGTCGGTACTGGTGACTGCTGTCAGATTAAGTCAGTCGGTGCTGGTGACCGATATCAGATTAAGTCAGTCGGTGCTGGTGACCGATTTCAGATTAAGTCAGTCGGTGCTGGTGACTGCTGTCAGATTACGTCAGTCGGTGCTGGTGACTGCTGTCAGATTAAGTCAGTCGGTGCTGGTGACTGATATCAGATTAAGTCAGTCGGTGCTGGTGACCGATTTCAGATTAAGTCAGTCGGTGCTGGTGGCTGCTGTCAGATTAAGTCAGTCGGTGCTGGTGACTGCTGTCAGATTAAGCCAGTCGGTGCTGTGACCGATGTCAGATTAACACGCGCCCTGGAGGGGGGGCGAAATCCGCCCACCCCTCCGGTTTTTCGAGGATAGCGTAAAAACGGCGGCGCGCAGCGCCGCCGTTTTTGGTATACCTGTTTAGAAATGAACTTCCCGCATTATGTAAAATTCTTGGCCTCAGGTCATCTCAGGTCAGGTCACTAGACCAGGTCACGTGATGACCTCAACTCCAAAACGTTTGCAGTAGTACCACAGCCACAGTTTTACGCTGATCGGTTTCAATCTTGCAGGACTTCATAAGGTCATAGATACCAACAATTTGTTCATCTCGGATTTCTGATATCGGTGACCTAAGGTCAGGTCAATTTTGTGACCGCCAACACGGTTTTATCAATAACTATCGATATAATGAAGATAGAGAAGAGAAAACGGTACCAATATGTTTGTCTCGTCGAGACACGTCTCCCAATATGCAACATGACTAACTTGGGTCACCACTTGACCTTGACCTAAGGTCAAATTTCTCAGTTGACCTAACCCGGTCACCATGAATATGGTTCGAAGCGCCTTGACAAGACACACGCGATGGCGTAAACATTATTGCTTTATCTTTATTAAGTAAAAGGTTATTTGGGGAAAACAGTTTTGAAAACAAAATCACCTTTTTGACATTCGATGACCTCTGGAGCCTAAACTATTGACCTGAGCTCAAATCTGAGGACAACTATGTAAATTGCATTTTTCAATGACTTTCGATTGCTTTTTCCGTTTGCTGCTAACTATCATGGTTCCCAAGATATTTGGGGGTGTTCGAACCGAAGTCTTGAAAACTTGAAAATCTGACCCTTGATGACCTCTGGTGACCTCAATATTGACCTGAAAAAAAATAATGAAATACTTTCGAAAGAGCTTGTCTCGAGCTATCTAACGTCGTTTTCCGCTTGTCGCTACGTTGAGTGGTTTTCGAGAGCATAGGGGGGGGGGGGGGCGAAATCCGCCCCCCTCCAAGGCGTGTAATTATCAGAGGCCCTCCAGGGCGCGTGTTAAGTCAGTCGGTACTAGTGACTGCTGTCAGATTAAGTCAGTCGGTGCTGGTGACTGCTGTCAGACTAAGTCAGTCGGTACTGGTGACTGCTGCCAGATTAAGTCAGTCGGTACTGGTGACTGCTGTCAGATTAAGTCAGTCGGTGCTGGTGACTGCTGTCAGACTAAGTCAGTCGGTACTGGTAACTGCTGCTAGATTAAGTCAGTCGGTGCTGGTGACTGCTGTCAGATTAAGTCAGTCGGTGCTGGTGACTGCTGTCAGATTAAGTCAGTCGGTGCTGGGGACCGATGTCAGATTAAGTCAGTCAGTACTGGTGACTGCTGTCAGATTAAATCAGTCAGTACTGGTGACCGCTGTCAGATTAAGTCAGTCGGTGCTGGTGACTGCTGTCATATTAAGTCAGTCGGTGCTGGTGACTGCTGTCAGATTAAGTCAGTCGGATGCGGCGAAGTATCGTACCAAGACTTGGCAGCAAGTACAACTTTCGAATATTAATTTTGCCAGTGACCAGGAGTTTTCAAGATTCTGGTGGGTGTCATGAGTGTCCTGACTCATATTACAAACATGTTAAGCGAAGGACTCTGGTCCGGATTCCCGAATTCCAGAAAATCCGTCCATATAAAACCTTATCAAGAACTTATAAACTTATAAAAAGGTTTGAAATTGGTAAATTGAGGCCAAACTTAATATATTTCTGGATCATTTCAATTTTAGTTGATTGATAGAGGCAATTCAAAAAGAAGTTGCCGTATTTAAAGATTGAGTACCGTTCATGCTACACCACCTGCCCCATCATTTAACCCTCTGGCGGGGGCTTCCGGTAATAGGTCATTTAAGTGAGCAGAAAACAGTTCAAGCCTAAATAATCATGCTGAATAATTAGAACGCTGAAATATAAGGCGCCGATCAGATCAAGGACAGGTCACGAGTTAAAAGGCCGCAATATGTATATATGAAATTATAACACATAATCAACAACTGCCTATTCACAGACAAGTGATATTGCAGAAATACAACAGTGATATACGTACAATTGTCTCCATCTTGTAAGCCAAGGTTAAAAAGCCAAAACCAAAATGACTTTAAGCTTCCTCAAAATTCAGGATCATATGTCAGTAAACGAAATAAATGTACTCGTTTACTGTTTCTTAGTCTATTTCAATTAGTTTAAATCGCAAACTGAAGGCTAGCAATTGGCTAATCCTTCTATTCTCGACAAGCTGCTTCGCTTATTAAGGGTGTTCTAGATATGAAGATCTATACATGTCTAAAGGGAGCGACCCGTTGAATGACATTAAAAGGCATTCAGACAAACTTATATGAGATCGCGGGTTGAAATTTACGGACTGCAAATACCTCGCAGCCGATCAACCTCGCCCCCCCCCCCCCTCCCCTGCGGCCGACAGTATGTACAGTCTATATTAGACCCTTTTGTACTGGAAAAGAACACTGATCGATTTGCGCCGCGTAGCGGCGCTGATTTTGTTGTTTTATTTTGTTTTTGTGTGGATAACTAGGCCCTAAAAAATCGAAAGGTTCTATAATCTATATGTATCAGCCCAAGGGGGCCCTCAGGGCCGCTCGAGTCCGATACGTTGTTGCCTCTGGTATAAAGGCACGTTGGTGCCCCTTCTTAGCCCAAGGGACGGGAGGCATGAAGGGACATTTTTTGCATAATTTAGCAACTTTAATTGAGCATCATTTAGCGAGTTTTTGTCCAGCGACCAATGCTTGTGATTTCATGGTGGCACCAGACCATTGTTTTTCCTCCTGGATTCAAGGAGGCACAGTGCCCCGGTGTCTCCCCTCGCCCCACAGTGCCGCCTACCGTCACGATGGTGCCTCTGGCACACCGGTGCAGTGGTGCCCTTGGTTCAAAGCACACTGAATGATTTGCGACGCGTAGCGGCGCAATTTATTTTGCTTGATTTTGGTGGTGCCCCTGGTGCCCCGGCGCGGTGGTGCCCCCAATACGCGGTGGTGCCCCCACGGCCTGGTGGTGCCCCCACTGCGTGGTGGTGCCCCCACGGCCTGGTGGTGCCCCCACTGCGTGGTGGTGCCCTTGGTTCAAAGAACACTGAATTATTTGTGGCGCGTAGCGGTGCGTTTTTTGTTGTTGCTTTATTTTGGTGGTGCCCCTGGTGCCCCGGCGCGGTGGTTCCCCCACGGCGCGGTGGTGCCTCTATGGCCCAAGGGAGGGGGCCTTACCCCCGTGACCCCCCCCCCCCTGGATATGCCACTGCGCCTGAGAGGGGGCGCTCTGGCCGCCTGAGAGGGGGCGCTCTGGCTGTCTGAGAGGGGGCGCTCTGGCTGCTTGAAAGGGGGCGCTCTGGCAGCCTGAGAGGGGCATTCTGGCCGCCGGAGAGGGGGTGCTCTGGCCACCTAAGAGGAGGCGCTCTGGCCGCCTGAGAGTGGGCGCTCTCGTCGCCTGAGAGGGGCGCTCTGGCGGCTTGAGAGGGGGGCGTTCTGGCCGCCTGAGAGGGGACGCTCTGGCCGCCTGAGAGGGGATGCTCTGGCCGCCTGAGAGAGGGCCCTCTGGCCGCCTGAGAAGGGCGCTCTGGCCGCCTGAGAGTAGGCCCTCTGGCTGCCTGAGAGGGGGCGCTCTGGCCGCCTGGGGGGGGGGGGGCTCTGGCCGTCTGAGAGGGGCGCTCTGGCCGCCTGAGTGGGGGCGCTCTGTCCGCCTGAGGGGACTCTTTGGCCGCCTGTGTTTCAAGACCTCATCTTACATAGATTTGAAAGGAAATAGTATCCGTTCACGAAAACACATGCTAATTTGGATGAAGAAAAATGCCAAACGTTTATATTTGATACACAAAAGCGTATACTTCAACAGACCATAATTTAGCAGACTTGTAAATCGTGAAGTAGAAGCAAGGTAGATTAAAACCCTGGCGGATCTTTAGATAAAAATATATTATTGAATGATCAGCAAGACAAGGAAACGTTTCCTTTCGTCAGACAAAACGGTTGTTTATATCTATGCGAAGTTAAAGTTTCATCCGATTCTATACATGTTATGAATCACTTGTTTATGTTCCACTTTAAATATTATGTGACGTTTCACGCATCCCTATTTCGAAGACAGGATGAACCATAAAATATGTTACAAGCGCTTTGTGAAAAATGAAATATTTGTATCCGCTTGGAATGGTTTTGTTAGAACGTTTTTTTCAGCGTTCGTACGTGTTGTTGGAACGTTTTTATCCGTATGTTTTTGGATCCGTTGGAACAGTTTCGTTAGAACGTTTTTTTTAGCCTTCATACGTGTTGTTGGCACGGTTTTTCTCCGTATATTTTGACAATACAAGGGGCGGGTCCGGTGGGGCCGCATTTGGAAGTACGTGGATCCGTTGGAACGTTTTTTTCTTCTTCTCTCGTTGGAACGTTCTTTTTGCTGTGTTCGTTACGTGTTGTTGGAACGTTTTTCCCTGTATTTTTGGCAATTGCAAGGGGGCCGCGTAAATACATCGGACAACTTATTTACGCCGTAGGGTTAAGTTTTATCTACGAGATGGTCTGGGGGGGATCCGGGGTGGTGACAGCCTCCCCCCGTAGGTCGTAGCGCAGCGAGCGAATGCGAGCGGAGCGTTCTAAACGTGGGTTCTTGTCGCCGTAATTGCTGTAAAGTTTAGGTCAGGTTCGATTATGTTATAACAATTTTGTAATAACAAGTTTGTCATTACAATTTTGTAATTACAATTTTGTAATTACATTTGTTAAATTCCAATATTTTAATAACATATCGAACCCAGCGAAAATTAGCCTGCCTACGCATTGTTATTTATTATAAAGTCATATAATGTTTCATGCACTCTATCTTTTGAGAATATGTACCAAACTTCTATGAATAATCAACAAACATTTGACAAAAGTGCATTGAAATCGGCACTTTAACTTGGCCCCGGACGGCGAACTATTTGGTGTTCACGACTTATTAAATGGTTTTAAAAAAAAATGTATGTTTTTCCTATCAATTTTCAACAAACAGGTATTTCATATATTGCAATGCACACATGACGCATTTATCTAAACCGTTTATCCATAATCAATCAATAAACGTTTTAGAAAACCGTGATGCATTCCGCGGATTAACTTGGCCAAGGACAGCGACGTATTTAGTGTATGCGATTTGTTTCATTGACCAATCAGGGACGTTGTCGAGCTTCTTGGAGCACTTACTGCATTGCCGACCCTATGACTTGTTTACACACCAGTAAGACGTCGAAGTTGGCGATGAACGAGCGAGGGCGAAGAAAATGTATGCTGAATTTCAACTCCATTGGGCAAGTAGTTTCTGAGATACAAAAAGGGTGCGCACGTGCGCACGTGCAGAAGCACCCCACTTCTGACTTATGGGAAAATGGCGGCTGGGAGGTCCCTAACCACGCACAAAAATTGAACACAATCAGCTCAGCCGTTCCTGATATATATAATAGGGGTGTGCACGTCCGCACGTGCAGAGGCACCCCACCCCTGACTTGTAGGGAAAGTGGCGGCTGAGAGGTCCCTAACCACACACCAAATGTAAACGCAATCGGCTCAGACATTCCTGCGATATAGAATAGGAGTGCGCACGTGCGCACGTGCAGAGGCACCCCATACCTGACTTGTGGGAAAGCGGCGGCTGAGGGTCCCTAACCACACACCAAATTTGAACACAATCGGCTCAGCTGTTCCTAGGATATATAATAGGGGTGTGCATATGCGCACGTGCACAGGCACCCAGCCAATAACTTGTGGGAACGTGGCGGCTGAGGGGTCCCTAACCACATACCAAATTTGAACACAATCGGCTCAACCGTTGCGGAGTTATTTGCGAGGAAACACCTTCCAACACCCGTCACGCGGCACGCGCCACGCGCAGTGGTAGTCACCCACGTGAGTCGGCATTGGTCTCAAGCAGGGTAGGTCGGATGGGGCTGCTCAGCAAAGAAGCCCGCTTGCCAATCAGACGTGCGGTTGCAGAGATATTAGCTTGTCAAAAGCGTCGCCACGGGCCGGGCCGGGCCGGGCCGGGTCGGGCCGCTCATATTCAGATTTTCCCCATTTACCACGGAAAGACGAGCAAGTGCTAACATTCAAACAGAGACAGTGATGGATTATACTGTTCGTCACCATTTGTTAGTACATATTTTGTAATTTCCCATAATTAATTTTTGAAATAGAAAATGTGGTTATTTCACTTTTAAATTGAGGCACGATCAATTTGAAACCATACATGTGTCACATAAAAATGCAGATAAATAAATCAAAAGGTGAATATTTCACTTTAATATATGTTATTGTTCTTATGCAGTTTGTCCCAGGGAAGCGCCATTTACTTTGTACATCTCCATTCAGCTGAACGTTCCTAAAACTATGCATACTAGGGTATAACCACGGTAAAACTATTGAATGTGTTACTCATTATTGGTACACAGTCAATGCGCATGTGTGCTCCCGTACCATTTCATATTTCAAACCTGTTTTAGCTTTACCAGAGCGCGCCCGCTCGGTCATCGTCCAAAAAGGCGTTTTACTGGTATAATATTGTTGCCTAAGTCCGAGGAAATATCATTTCGCGCATTTTTTGTTTGTTTGGGGGGGGGGGGGCGCTTGGCCCGAGGGGCCCTGGGTTTCTTTGCCCCCCCCCCCATCCGAAAATAGCTTCCGCCGCCACTAAACCTCGCACCAATCAGCGGTGAAGTGTATCAATCGCTAACTGGCATCGGCGAAATTGCTATATGACCATAATTTTTTTTCACACATGATATTCACATAGGCTCAATACATCAAATTTATCCGCTTTTAATGTAGCTTATATACGGCTGCAAAGAAACGAGGCGGCAACACGACCGCCGGTCAGTTTCATTGCTTCGGCCGATCTGTCGGTGTTTCTCACGGCGTATCATGTTGAAAACACTGACCTGGAATTTGTATTTTCTGAAACGATCTATGTGAATACCTACGAGTATTCACCACCTACATTGAGTTGCAAATTTGCGTTACAATAGCTTGCGCATCCACAGCCTCCTAATTGATATGATAAAAGCGACACATTGTGTAATTTCCAGGAACATTAGGTATAAGATGGGAGCCCTTGACGACATGCGAAACTATTTGACGCTTCAAGATCATTATTTTCTTTAGTATAAGGATGTAGATAGTAGTAGAGAATAGTCATAATCCATAGATAGTCAGTCCATTGAATCCATTGATAGTTAGACCATTGAAGGCATTGGAGATTCCATCAAATCCATTGGAAAGGAGTGCAACCGAAATTCGAAGCATCTTCATCTTGGCCTTGGAAGTTTCCGTCAGAACTGTCGAAACTATATCCTATGCTTTCCCGCAACACAGACAAGCTCTGCGGTACAGTCTATCAGCGCAGTGAAATGCCTGCTACGTGCCGCGGAGCACACGGGTTGCGGGTAGTATAGCCGTCGCGAATTACTGACACAGGCAGTGGCGTCGCCTATAATTTTGAGTGTTGGGGGGGCAGTCATTTTTTTTTTGGGGGGGGGGGGGTAGTCACATAGAGCTAATGTTCAAATCCTGCAAATCTGGGGGGGGGGGGGGGGGAGGTGGACTCTGGCCGGAATAATCATGGGGGGGGGGGGAGATACATTTGATTTCATTTTCGCTTTACACGTCGGACATACATGTTTACGATTGGCGCACAAGTGCTCACATGCGCTTAAATCAAGCGCCGCTCGCTCGGGCGGGGGGGGGGGGGGAGGGGGCAGGGCAGCTCTCCGGTGTGGTGACGCCCCTGGACACATGAGTGATTTAACACCTTTTAACTTAGAAATGTTAATTGCAAAATGACGATTTATTTCGTTAGAATTCCACCAAGGATAAATTCCATCGATGCACCCTGGACCGATCTACTTAACATGTCGCATAAAACAAAAGCAACTCCTCCCTCATTTGTATCATTTCACCCTCTCCTTTTAGCGTGAGCATCATTCTCCACAAAGGCTGAATTCGTCCTTAATTGCATTGTCTGTCTGCGTCCGCGTCCCATTTCGATGATACCGTCCTGTCGGCTGTCAGCGTAGGTCTCATCCCAGTCGCCGTTGTCTTGGCAAATTGCTCCGGCGACAAACAGGTTGTTTCCTACCATCAGCGGCTGAATGAAGCTGCCATTCGGGTCACTGCCCAGCCGGCGTCGATTATTCACGAGCGCGAGAGAGCGCCCGTCTGCGGCCGTCGCCACCGCCGCCTGCCGGCCGTGATTGGAACTATCCGACCGAGAGCGGTTGTCGGCGCGCGGCGGCCTCCCCCGTCGGTGGCCGGTGGACTCGCCCGCTGTCGATATCGCTTTCGGCCGGCGGCCCGTGCCGGCCGCGGCGATTGGACGCCGTCCGCTCAGCTGGTCCGCCGGCCGACCAAGTTCGCCACGTCCGCCGCGCGCCGATCGATGGCCGGCGGGCGGCGCGCGGCCGACGAGCGCGCGCGCCAGTGCCCGCCGCGGCCGCGCCAGTGATGCGCTTTCGGACGCGCCGCTCGCCATCCGGCCATGGAGTGAGCAGTGCTGCCTAGCCGCGCACGATGAGGGCGCCGGCGGCCGGCGGCGGCACCACTCTCCTGGTCCTCCTCGCCGCCATGCTCGCCAGAGGTGAGTGGGCCAGCCCGGTGGCCGAACTGACCTGACCTGACCTGGCTCGACCCGACCTGACCCGACCAGATATGGCCTGGTCGGATCTCTGATCTGGGGCATGCGATAGAAGCAAGCAGGATCTGCGCGGAGTGGTTGCCTGTTATCGTCTGCTACAACTAGCCACGGTCCGGGTACGGCGGATCGCTTCCTGTAGCCGACAAAGGATTCTTTCATAAGGTCACGGTGTATTGCAGGGTCCATTGGTGAGTTAAACTACGACGTAATAAAACAGATTACATGTTTTACATTATTACACTGAATATTGAACAATAAACAATGCTACCGATGGTACAAATGCTAACAATGCTAACAATGCTAACAATGGTAGTAATGCTAACAATGCTGCCAATGGTACCACGAAAAATGCACCAGGCATCAAATGAGAATAAAGCATTTAAAGTTCTAGAGAAGGGTGTGTATAAGCTCTCGGACAGCTGGCTCAATTTCGCCAGTGACAAAAGGCTCTAAAATATTCTTCCGCTGAAGTCCGATCAATAGTTATGTTATTTTAATACCTTTTTTTGGGTGGACAACTCCTCATCGTGTTCATTTTTTTCTGGCAGTTAATTAATTTACATACTATGGCTGAAAACAGTACCCAGTACATGTGTACATACTATGGCACGAATATTTATTTATTTACTTTCAGCATAGGAACGGTCAGGAGATGTGCCGCGATATAGGTGCTCCAAGCACCTCTGCACCAATCCTCAGTATTCTGAAGTGTTTGTTATGTACGAATTTTGGGAAATAAAATGATGATGAAATGATAATGATGGCAAAAAAGTCTATCTATGGGCAATGCACACTTAAATGGAAACTCATTTGGAGCCCTTCGACAGCACAACATGATAACTTATTTTTGCTTGCCACATCGTGTTTTGCAAGAAAGTGAAATATGTTAATGTCGCTTCCTCCAGTTCTTTTACGCTCGCATTGTACTGTAACAACGGGTTTTGATGACCTGAAAATGACATTAGACATTCTTAGAATGATAATAATATGATTAACCTCACACAGGGTTTTCGTCGTCTTAGATCATTCTTAGAATACATTCACCAGGCAGTTCTTCAAATTACTTTGTCGCTTTGCCTTCCCACATTATCGCTTAGCAACTCATTCAGCTTGTATCCCCGACAGGCAGATTCTTTGGCAACTTAATATCAAGCGGGAACAAGGCTGTCTTCGTTGAACAAAGAGTCATGTTCACTGGTATGCTCAGCATGTGAAGGGTCTCTTAACGTCCACATATATTCAGCCATCGACTCAAATGCCATTTGAGTGATTCTCACGCCACATACGAATTTTATGTCACCCTATCAACATGTTATCAAATTATACGAGGAAGTGAGGATCTTTGCATATGGCTAGTCTATCGTTTATTTAAAATAAACTATAACGCTATAATTTTGTGTACGTAGTCTTAGATCTCGGAGTATAAATACAATCAATTGACATCGGTGTGCTTCAACCCAAGATTCATTTATCTTCCATCCCAATCCAATCCAAACTAACGTAAAAAACTGATACAATTGAATCTCATCCACTCTGGTATCGATGCAGGGTAAAAAGTAAAACGAAAGCAATTTTGAACAGCTAAGAAGGAAGCACGTGACCTGAGTTAGTGAGGGTATTAGCGCGTGGAGTTTTTTGTTAAGGGTTTAATCATTGTTCGATCGTGGCCAATCATTCTACACTGGCGTTCAGTCAATGTGTGTAGCTACCTTTGAGTATTAACGCCTGTCGGCTATCCGTGTCCTGTGGAAGGCCATAATAAGCTCCGTATGGTCCTAGCGACCACAACTGGCCACACAGGATACGAGCTTCGACCACATCTTAGTAGCAATGCAGCCATTTCTATACAGTTTTCCTGTCGAATCGAAAGGCATTGCGTAATGCGTAACAATCCATTACAAATTTGATTGATCAATGCGTTCCATTTCCCCCCTGGTTAGAGTGATTTCCACACAGAACCTCCAGCAAATGGGCCTGTAAGACACGCCCAACCGATCAGGGATCGGAAGCTGACCCGGATCCGGCGACTGTTAATGGCCGCATCCCGATAATGAAGAGCTGCTATTTCCGTATATCCGCCCGCAGCCTAAACACGATCACCCTCTGTCTCCTACAGCAGCCGTGCTCTGTTACGTAAGTTGCCAGTGACAGGGTTACGGATAATCACTTCAGGCTCGCTAAGGGGAGAAGCACCCTGTGGACCGGAGTGAGGGGATTCTCCGCGTGCCGCCGCGAGTGGGATTTTCACGGGGAAGCCAGACCAGATCGGCCCGTTGACTGGTAACCTCCGCACATAATACGATCAGGATCAATAAGACTGGTAACACTATTGTGACCTTGGGTGTATTCAATTACACTAATTACAAATGGTTAATGCAGTTAATGAAAGCTGCCAGCTGGTAAAACGCCAGCGGCAACAGCAACAGGGAACAACTCATTCTTTAACCCTCGCCAGTGCGGGGGATGTTTATACCAGAGTAACCCCTCCCCCCTCGGTTTTTCGGGAATAACTCGCGTAAATATCAACCGATTGCGATGAAACTTTCAGTACCCTACTTGTGAATAATTTGACACATATTCTGCAAATTATTAAGTTGTAGGTCATATGACCCGTTACCTTTGCCCTGTTTCTCAAGTTCATGTCAGGCGCAACTGGCGTCCGTAGTATTGATCTTTGTAACTTGTGCAGTTTCATAGTGTTTGTTGTTCAGGAGCATATGCTCAGGTGTTTCCAGGTGACAGTTGTGGTTTACCTTGAGATTGTGACCTTGATTGACCTTTTCAGAGGTCAACCGAGGTTACTGACCTCCGATGACCTGATATTACTTGTTTTGGTTCTGGCAGTTTCTAGGACATTTTGTGACGCTGATTTAAAATATATAATCCAATTTACATAATAATATGTTCCACTGGAGTCATGCGCCTCCACAGGTCAACCGAGGTCACTGACCTCAAATGACCTGACATGACCTGATATGACCTTTTTGGAATTTGGCAGTTTCTGGGACATTTGGTGACGCTGATTTCAAATTTGGGACCCATTTAGCATAATTATATGCTCATTCGCGATTCTAGCTCGATTAAATTCAATGTATACGTATTTACAATTTTGTTGAATTTTGGGTCATTGAGATGACCTCACAGGGCACCTTGAGGGTACCTAATGGCCTAGGACCTTCAAATCGGATATCAATGGCTTCCTTTCGTGACAAGCAACACGCTCGTTTTTGAATCGAAGGTCTAGCCCAATTAGTGGCGAAACGCTAGGGGTGTACCCCCCCCCCCCCCCTGCACGGTCACGCACTGATCGGACGCTGCACGGGCGAGGGTTAACGTAAACCGCTGCCGACCATCTCATTATACATGACATAGCCAAATCAATAAAACAAAATGGCAAGAGACCTTAAAACATAGGATCGATTTTACACCACTAAAGCCACGCCCTGATGACAGTCGTCGCCTATCATAAACTGCGGGGTTGATTGAACACTCCCTCTGGCTGAGGAAGGTTGGCTATAGGTCGGGAGTCAAAACACCATTTGGAAGCATGTGTTGCCAATAGTCTGATACTATGCTTTTTCTGGGTTGCTCCCTATGTTTCTGCCTGTTACAGCATGTTTATTTAAGTAATAATATGTAATCCATCTGTGGCCCATTTGGCCGTATTTGATTTGTGGCCCATTTGTGGGATAGGCTCAAGACAACGTTGTACGCGAAAATCGTTCGCAGGAACTTATCTTGGCGACGGGAAACTTTTACCAGCTGCCAGCTGGAACTCAGAAAATGGTCGTAGGTGGTTGTAACAGGGCAGACTTCTTCATGTAGGGCTAGACCACTTACCTAATACCTCACCTAATAATCTTAACAAAAGTTAGCAACTTGTTGGAAAATCGGAAAATAACAAACATTACATGGACTGAGAAAAACGATTTTTTTTTGTCTCGAAAGATATATAGAGAATTTGCGTGTAGAGAGACAGCAATACTTTATGCTTCTATCTCTTACTACGAAAATACCAGTTTTTTATTTTAAAATACACCACCAGCCATTAAAGGGAATAGTTCACCTTTGCGATTTTCTAGAAATTTGGCTATAAGGGGTATCTTGAGCTGAAAAACACAGATATGACATTTGTTTGGATGATAGATGGATATCCGTGGAAAAGTAAGCAAGTTTCTCTCTTCTCCTTCATGGCTTACAAAAAACTTCATTACAATGTATGACGTCATTTGCATGACGTCATACATTGACGTAATGGAAGCTGTTGCGTGCAATAGCTGCCGTAGATATAGAAGCTATTGTACGCAATAATGGTGCACGAGTCACATATTAGTACGAAAAATGAAGGTGGTGAAATTAATACAGAATCAGAACAAACGGACTCTTTTGTGAACAATAGCAAGTCTTACAACCAACCAGCCATCGAGTGATGTGTTTCCGTGCGGCGTTCAGGTAGCTATGTCACTGTTAGGACGGCTCAACTTGCCCTGGTTAGGGCTAGTTTGCGGCGGAATCTGCATATGACGCAAATAATACGTCAGCGAGTATGACGTCATAAAACTAACGAAGTTTCGTAGGCCGGAAACCAAATTTTTATTTACGTTCTGCGTCAAAATTACATACCGTAGCGAGGAAATTCTTTCACCTCAACCCATTTTCCGACCTGCTCTACAATTCCGGTATCTCAGATCAAAACACCATGTTAAAGGTGAACTATTCCCTTTAATAGGTGGCCAGGAGTGCCCCCACACTCGATCCCAACGAATTACGTATTATTTTTTAAATTAATAAATTAATTATTACAAACATGTGTTTACTTGATCTAAACTAGAGGCTAGAGCAATGGCCTGATCGTGTAAAATTCGGCGTAGCTATTCAGCAAATGTTGACTGAATGGGTGCTGAAAAAATCATTATAAACGTTTACTCATTTTATCGCAGAGACATTGCATACCATTGTAACTGATTATCATTATACACCATTGCATTGCATACGATGTTAAAAGTTTAACCCGCGCTTGACCGGGGTCTCAGCAGAACACCATTGACCGGGGGCGGGGGGGGGGGAAATATTACCCCCCCCCCTTGTTATCTCCGGAACCAATGGTCGAAGCGAGACGCGCAATGCGGCATTCGAAATCTCTCATTGAGACGCATCTAAAGCGTAATAAAAAAACGACTTGAGGTCACATATCAGGTCAAGGTTGGGTCAAAGTTCAAAATGGAAGCATTTGAGTTTATGGACCATACTTTCCATCCAAATCCTTTAATTGCGACCATGATCACCCAAAGTGCTCCCAAAGGCATAATATACATCCCGCACGAGCTAAAATGAGATTTTTGGCAAAGGTCAAGGTCAAGGTCAGGTCACAAAAGGTCACTATGCGCAGAAGGTTTTCGGAAAGTCATGCAACACACGTTTTATGGGCTATTTTGCACGTGTAAATCAATAGTGATGGATATTTTACCATCTGACCTCATTTAAGTGAAGTTAGTGTCAAGTTTAGGTCAAGTTCAGGTTACATATGGCCAAAATTTGGAATTAATAAATCTAAATACAAAAGGCATGTTTATAGATCAGTTTTGTCTGAGAAATACAAAGCTGGCATTTATTTGTCTGTATCTGGTCAATAAAAGCAAAACAAATAATACAAAATATGACGTCATGAGTTACTCACACTTAGGGAGTCATAAGTCAGTCAAAAATGAAGATATTGCTTTTAAATTTGGTTTTCGTATTTTCCATATGTAGTTCTGTAACATATATTCCGTTTATTTTTAACATCTTTGAAATTGTTTATTTAGTGGACATTTTTCCGAGAAAAAAAATGGGGGTCAACAAACAATATTTAAAAAAATCAGAGATGGACATTTTGTAGGCTTTGCGATTTTCTATCTTTTGACTGTTTTGATTGCATTTTGCTCAAAAAGTGGCCCTTGTACGGCCTGTTAAAGTGTAGCTGATGTTATCGTAAAACTCGTGTGTAGTAACGTCACTAAATTTGCTATATCTAAAAAATATATCAACCAAATTGCCTCGTGTTCGCACATTAGATGTTAAATTGATGTGGGAGAAGGTACTTAAAGTTTCACGTTGATAGCGCCATTGCGTTTTGAGCTATCATGAAAATTCGTCGGGGGAAGGGCAATATTTGCTCCTCCCCCGGGTCAAGCGCGGGTTACGGGTTTACTGGCAATCATGCGTGGGACGTTCTAAATAAAGATTGCGGAAATAACACGAAGGACGAAAGTATAGCATGATAATAACATAACATAACGTAACATAACATAACATAACATAACATAATAACATGAATATGAAATAACAGGACGGGAACAGGACGGGAACAGGACGGGAACAGGACGGGAACAGGACGGGAACAGGACGGGAACAGGACGGGAACAGGATGGGAACGAGATGGAAACGGAGCGGGACGGAAACAAATCAAGGACCGGGAACGGGACGGGAACGGGACGGGAACGGGACGGGAACGGGACGGGAACGGGACGGGAACGGGACGGGAACGGGACGGGAACGGGACGGGAACGGGACGGGAACGGAACGGGAACGGGACGGGAACGGGACGGGAACGGGACGGGAACGGGACGGGAACGGGACGGGAACGGGACGGGAACGGGACGGGAACGGGACGGGAATGGGACGGGAACGGGACGGGAACGGGACGGGAACGGGACGGGAACGGGACGGGAACGGGACGGGAATGGGACGGGGACGGGGACGGGGACGGGAACGGGACGGGAACAGAACGGGAACGGGACGGGAACGGGACGGGAACGGGACGGGAACGGGACGGGAACGGGACGGGAACGGAACGGGAACGGGACGGGAACGGAACGGGACGGAAACGGGACGGGAACGGGACGGGAACGGGACGGGAACGGGACGGGAACGGGACGGGAACGGGACGGGAACGGGACGGGAACGGGATGGGAACGGGACGGGAATGGGACGGGAACGGGACGGGAACGGGACGGGAACGGGACGGGAACGGGACGGGAACGGGACGGGAACGGGACGGGAACGGGACGGGAACGGGACGGGAACGGAACGGGAACGGGACGGGAACGGAACGGGACGGAAACGGGACGGGAACGGGACGGGAACGGGAAGGGAACGGGACGGGAACGGGACGGGAACGGGACGGGAACGGGACGGGAACGGGACGGGAACGGGACGGGAACGGGACGGGAACGGGACGGGAACGGGATGGGAACGGGACGGGAATGGGACGGGAACGGGACGGGAACGGGACGGGAACGGGACGGGAACGGGACGGGAACGGGACGGGAATGGGACGGGCATGGTCAGGATAGTTAAGCACCATCACACTTGGAAATTCAAAATATATTTAGGGTCGCGGTAGCAAGCGGGCTGCACTTGTGAATCCCTATCTCTATCCCTATCTGTACAGGACAAGAATTTGATTTGTTTCAGCATTTTGGCTCCGGGAACACTCAAAGCCAGGGACATTAGGAATACTAACCTGCAGATGCAAACTGCAGACCCTGCCCTTAGAACTGTAGAGGTCACTCGAAATATATACGTAATGTGCCAATACACCTTCCTGCCGAGTTTTGCAGGTGGAAGAAGGGGGGGGGGGGGTGCGCATTATGGTACGATACACGAGTCGGCCTCGAACCCGAATCGGTCATAACATTTGCAATAGATATGACCCGTCCTGATAAAACAAGCCACCGAACTTCAGAGGCCCGGACTGTGTCACCGGGAATGGCAGAGGTGTACATTACAAAGAGTACGCCGCACTGCACGTGCGAGCCTCGTCCTCGGATATGCCATCTAACCAAAGCTGGGGTGGGGGGATAGGTGGGGTGGGGGGGGGGGGAGTTCAAAACGGGGCCACGGGGTCGCCTGTACGCCAGCCTGTACCGATGCGCACGGCTCGCCGACCCATGTCTGCGCCGGGCCTGCATTAGCCGACAATGACGGCCGGGGCGATATGGACGCCGTACGAGGAGCGTCCGTCTCGCCCCGACCCATGTCTCTCCAAATGGCCATGAGGACGGCTCGATTGTACAGTTGCCCAGAGAAGCTGCGCCGCCGCGGCCGAGGCGCCGACAGCGCTGCAGCGGTGGTGGTTGAAATGCATGGAGAAAAATGATTAACCCCGTGATGATAGATTTTAGTACATATGTAGCCATGTTTCCTTCTATGTTCAAGTTCACGCAAGGACAATGACACCAGAAAATGCGCGTTTATTTATATGGTTATAGTTGGAATATATATTGAAAACCCTCATAGCTGGGGCATGTTTTTGGAGGATGCGAAATTCGTTGGATCAAACGGTACTGGATTATTGGGTCACCCTTTTCACTGGCGATGCTGCATATCGAGACCCGAACGAGATGGGATGTTGCTGCCAACAATATCATACACGCCTACGTAAATATCGCGAAAGAAAATCACTCGTCAAATGCTGACACGTTTCTCGTACAATGACTTGATCGAGTTTATGGCGCCATTAAGTGTGACGTGACTGCCGGAAGTGGAGTGGTTTGAACAGCAGATTGCAGATTGTGTATCAAATCTCACATTGAGTTTTTCAAACCTGAATAGTGAAAGAATGGTATCAATTATTTTATCAGTTACTTCATTTATCTTTTTCTGACATCAAGTTACTATTCCTTATCACTCAGGATCATGATGATCATAGCTTAAAGTTCGGTATGAAATGTTTCGCAAAGCAAATCCAAAAACTCTGTCTCCCCCTTCCTAGTGTTATTCAACTTTATAGTTAGTAAATATTATAATTTCATAAAAAATATACATGTACAAAGTCACATTGAATCAATATATTTATTTATTTATTTGACATCATCGCCGACGGGGTGAACCATTTATGGGCGAAGTCACACAGATAAAACCACACGCATTGACATACTTAAAAGATCACATTATATCCCTTCACCCATAATCATGTATACCTATAATACAAAATATCACGTAAAAGATCCTCTATAATCAAAAAGCGATGGTTAAAACTGTTGAATGACAAAAACGATTTAAAATATAATAATAAAATAAGAAATAAGAAATCTGTGATGAAATAGTAAAGATAAAATAGCAAAAATGAAGACAAAGATAAAAATGAAAACGAATATAAAATTAAATAGCAATAAAAAGTAACAATAGTTACACACAGCCAGGCACGTCGCCAGGATTTCGTCCAGGTGGGGGGGGGGGGGTGCGGCGCCTCGAAAGGACCCCTTCCCGAGCGTTGAAAGAAAGAGCCCCCCATTCCAAGCGTTGAAAGGTTAAAACAAAACGGATGAAAGGCACGTTACAAGGATCGAAAATGCAGTATGACAGGTATGGCATGGCCCATACCAACTTTTAGGAGCTGGAGTTAGAAAACTGCCATATCAACTTTGGAACCAGCGACACCAATTTGGAATCAGCTATACCAATTTGGAATATTTTTGAAGCTCACGACCTGGAACTCTTAAGCAAATTACGCTCGTAGCGGCGCGAAAATTTTGAATCTTATGCCCTGGATATGCTTTCTCATCAATGTGTCGCATTGCGTATGGTGCGGACCTTTGCAACTGCTATATTGTGCGTTTAAAAGTGCGGTAAAAAAGTGCTAAAGTGAACTATTTTGCCCAATTATATAGGAAGGTAGCAACACAACACATAAATGCGCCGAGAAACGGGCCGATTTGTTTTCTCTCACTCGCATACAATTGAATTTGTAGTTAAATTGCGCCGCGGAGCTGCGCGAAATTTTGAGTTTTATTTCCTGGACAACTGCATTCTTACTGTTGAAAGGCTCAGGGTCCCTTCCGATCGTCTAGGGGCCCGACGACCTTTTCAACGCCCTTCCGACCTGTTCAGGGACTCATCTGGGATCCGCGAAGTGAAAAGACATGATGTGGAGTGGGTGATGTATATCAAATACAAAGAGGGCTTACTCTACAAGAAACATTAAAATCGGCGCTTTCGGGTATATTGTAACACCCTGACGAAGGGTGTTACAATATACCTGAAAGCTCCACTTTTAATATTTGTATTGTGGAGTAAGTCCTCTTTGTATTTAATCTTCATCTGGGATCTCTGCGTGCCCTTCTGGTCTGACCAGTGACTCCTCTGACCTTCCAAGAAGCCCCTCTTGTGTGTCAAGGGGCCCATTCGGCCTGTTCAGATGTCCTTCCGACTTGGCCAGTGACTGCACTGGCTGCTTTGTCGCCCTGCCGACATGCTCAGGGGCCCCTCCAGTCTGGCTAGGAACTCATCCGGCATGTTCAAGGGCCCTTCCGACCGGCCCAGGGACCCTTTCGGTCTAGCCAGGGGCCTCTCTGACTTGCCTAGGAGCCCCTCCGATCTGCCCAGCGACTCTTCTGGTCGGACTGCGCTGGCTGCTTTGTCGCCCTGCCGACATGCTCAAGGGGCCCTCCGACCTGCACTGGGGCCATACGTGCTGGACAGGGGCCAATTGGGCATGTTCAGGGCCCTTCTTACCCGCCCAGGGGTCCTTTTGGTCCGGGCAGGGGCCTATCCGATCTGCACAGGGCGCTTTGAACTTTCCAGGAGCCCTCTGGTAGCTCCAGGGGCCCTCCAGCCTTCTAAGAGGCACTTCCGAGCTGGCAAGGGACTGCGCTGGCTGCTTTGTCGCCTTGTGACATGCTCCGAGGGCCCTCCAACCTGCCCTGGGCCCCTCCGTGCTGACTAGGGGCCAATTCGGCATGTTCAGGGGCCCTTCTGACCCACCTAGGGGCTCTTGCGGTCTGGTCAGGGGCCCTTCTGACCTGCACAGGGACCCTTTTAACTTCCCATGGGCCCTCTGGTCTGTCCAGGGGCCCTGCAACCTGCTCAGGGGCCCTTATGACCTGACAAGGGACTGCGCTGGCCGCTTTGTCGTCCTGCCGACATGCTCAGGGGTCTCTCGACCTCGGCCCCTCTGTGCTGGCTAAAGGCCCATTAGACGTGCTCAGGGGGCCCTCTGACCCGCTCAGGGGCCCTTTCAGTCTGGCCAGGGGCCCCTCTGACATGCACATGGCTCTTTTGAACGTCCAAGGGGCCCTCTGGTCTTTCAGAGAGGGCCCTGATGGCCCTAAAGGGCCTCTGAAGTGCTTTACACTCTCTAAAGACCACGCTTCGCGTGGTAAAGAGCCCATGATACCGCGCTTCGCACGGTCTCGTCGGCTCTTTTCGGCGCGCTGCGCCCGCCGAAAAGGGCCCTCCTGGCCTCCAGGGGGGGGGGGGGGGGGGGGGGGGGGCACCCGCCGCACCCTCCCCCTTGGCTACTTGCCTGCGCACAGCAATACCTATCACATTTCGACACCGGTGACAAATAAAACGTATGTATATAGCGCGTATAGTCTACCTACTTACAATAAAGCGACATATGACTTTACTTTGCCACTTTACTGTATAGTTAGTCAATATTATAATTTTAGAAAAACATCATGTACAAAGTCACATTGAATCAATATATGTTTGTTATTTACTGTACGTTCACACCTGAGTATTATTACACAGAAACTGATTTCATATAAGTTTTTGTTAATCATCTTTTCATCCGCTTCTGATGCGTGATGAGAAATTAGTTATCCCATACAACCTAGAAATTTAACATAGTGATTGTAAAACATCTTAATTGTTGGATGATAATCGTTTGCGAATTATGTCTCTTCGAGTATCTCGCCTAGCTATGGTCTTAGGGCAGTCGGCTGTTGGAACCCTTTCCAGTCTGTGACGTCATCCCTTAACTGTCCAATTGCTGCGGGTGGGGCGGTAATTGCCATACGCCGTGGCGGGCAGCGATGACCACAATGGGCGGAACTGCGTACTATTTGAAGCCACTTCTGCTACTCGCGGCCTGTCTCGACGCTGGCTGGTGGTGGACTGGTCTGGCGGGGTGGAGGGGACTGGCGGGAGGGGGGGGGGGGACTATCTCGAGCTTGTGTCAGACAGGCGGGTGCTACGTTTTCCGCCTCCGAACTCCAACTGAGCTACTTTTGTTTGGCACCGCACTAATTAAGACTGGGTTTGCGGAAGTTCCGTTATATTTTATGATAAGAGATGATTGTGTGAATCACACAAAGGAACCTTTGGCACCACGTATTTTCTACCTTGTTCATATGGACAGATGCCTGTATTCTTGAAATGGTTAAAGGGAATAGGTCACCCTGAAAGTTGTCTTGAAATTTAACTATACGGGGTATTTGAGCTGAAAAAGACGAATATGGCATGTGTTTGGACGATAGATGGATATCCGTCGAAAAATGGGCATGTTTCTTTTTCTGCTTCATGGCCATACAAACCTTCATGACAATGTATGACGTCATGCATATGGTAGCTTGGATATGGAAGCCATTGCACACAATAATGACGGACTTGAGGCCATCAGATATATACGAGATATATACGCAGGCTGCTTGTAACGTAAACAACAGTTATGAAGTGGCAGAACTAAGCGAGTTTCTGTCTGATTTTTGAAGTTTTAAGTGGTAGATAAACCTATCGCTCAAATACTGGCACCGTAAAAAATAGTCGGAGCTATTGTGTGTTCGATTGTGCGTTTACATTTCAAGAAAGACGAGGGAAGAGTTCGCTTGTAATTTCACAACAGTGGAGCTATTGAGAAGATTCACGCAAACGCTGGAACCTATGTTTTAGTAGATCTATGTGTGTAGCAAATTGTGTTGGTGGTGAGGCTATATATTCTTGTGATTCTGAGTCCTCCATGTAATGGTGGATGATTTGTGGGTGTACCAATAAATACAGTTATGGTGAACAGTGAAAACCTATTGTGTCTTCAGTTTTGGAATTGGTTGAGTTCTGCCCGACCGAGATACACCTTCCAAATGCTACGGAATATAGCTGCCTAATCTGATCACACAACTCAAATCTTGCCACCATATCTCAATCTGCCGAACAGCCCATCGCATGGTGACCATAATGCATCGCCAACGGGCAACGGGAAAACAGCATTATTGATTTCAGTCAGCTTTATTGACAAATCGCACAGATGTGGCACAATGCGGCACTGATGTCGGTGGTTTGGCTGGTCACCTCAATGAAGATTGCGCTCCCATCCTCAATAAGGGTGACGGTTTCCAGAGCATCTTCTGCAAACAAAATGGAAAAAAATCAAGGTTGATACAATATTCAGGGCAGCGACCAGGGACAGGGACAGCGTACAGCGTACAGCCTCAGCGTACAGCGTACAGCCTCAGCGTACAGCGTACAGCCTCAGCGTACAGCGTACAGCCTCAGCGCCAGGCATTAAATCTACTCTTAACTTCAGCGCCCACTTATACTGATTGGAACGGTGAGTATAGTGCTGTCATGGTCCAGTGTTTGTCTAGCTGGTTAATACATTAATTTCAGGAACAATATATGAATAACTCTGATTCTTATTTCTAATGTTTTCCTTGTAAGATATTTCACTTATTTCCATGATATTTCTATAGAAGACAATCAAGCAAGCATTTTCATGAAACAAATATATAAAACACCTGGCCTGTGTAAAAAATCAGTTTGATGACCAATTATTTATCAGGTCAGTCAGTAGATAGGTATCTACTTACCTGAAAATCGTTGCGCTCAACTCATGGCCGCATACGCTGATACAACAATTTCGTGCTTTCGGTCCCCGGGCCTCTGATTCCGACACTGAGACTGAACCCACGGTTAAAAGCCGTTAAAAACAAGGAAATTTAACTTTTATATACAAATACTAACTCAATCCACTGTCCCGATGATAATCTAATCACAATCGGTACGATTTACTAATGGCAATGGTTACGGCTAGTTCGCTGCGTATGACGTATGAATCTGCTTATGACGCAATTCTGACGTCAGCGGGTATGACATCATATTACCGGCGAAGTTTCGCGGACCCGAAACTCGGAACATGACAAATGAAACTAGTTCTGTGTCGAAATTACTTAACGTAGGGAGGTAATTCTTTCACACAACTCATTTTTCGATCCGCTCTACAAATCTGCTATCTCAGTTCAAAACCCCATGTTAAAGGTGAACTATTCCCTTTAATCTATCCTGCATGGTAGTTATATTAGAGCGAACTGATCAAGGAATTCAGTTACATATACGTATATACAAGCATAAAGAAGAACAAAGTGTCCGCTTTAGTTTTGTGTAGAAGACTCTGAAAGTGCTACCAAAACGTACCGATAAAATGTGTGGTGAGGACACCGGCAGAGCTGATCTTCGTTGTTGTGTTCTTTCACCAGCAGCAGTCGGTGGCTGCGATATTGGCTGCCGTCGAGTAGATGCGTGACAGCTGCTCCGGACGCTGCAGACGTTCTTTTTCAGCTGCCGTGACAGCTGTATGAGATTGCCGCCCGCGTCTCCGCCGGGTAGGAGATGCGATATGTCCGACACCGTAGCACATGCTATTTTTGGAGGACAAGGGGCAAAATGTGATGCATCATAAACTCTTGTACCTATTTGGGGGAACTTTTCGAATAAAATTCAGGATTTCGTTTGATTTAATACCAGTAAGACGTATTATACGTATCTTACGTATAATATAATATAATATATAAGACGTATCTTAATCAGCGAAGGACGAGCAAGTCCGTAGAAACCCGATAGCAAGGAAATTGGTCTCAAGCCACACACCAAATTTCAGCTTAATCGGTCCAGCCTTTTCTCAGCTATATAGCAGGATAACGTTTTCTGACACCCCTGACGCGGCACGTGCCACGCGCCATGCTGACCCCTCATGTGAGACGAACATGTCAATAACATAATTGATTGAATGAGGCTATCAGATGGCGAAGACCGCTTGTCAATCGGATGCGGGATTACAAAGATATAAGCTTCTTAAAAGTGTTATGGTCAGGCCGGGCCGGGTCGGGTCGGGTCGGGTCGGGTCGGGTCGGGTCGGGTCGGGTCGGCTCGGCCGTTTATAGTGATACAAATCCCGTATTCAGTGAGGACTCGCGAGCGCCTCGCGCCCGCTCGTAAAACAATGGAATTGATTCAAGGATGTTCTTGTTTTGCGTAAAGATTGTTTGTAAAGACAATATTGTATCTTTTGATCGTAACTTTTTCTCTAATAATTCCACTTTAATTGGGAAAGCGCTGGGCTTGCAACCCAACTTGCCCTAGCAAGGTGAGTTCGAGACGTTTCGGCGTTCGCTGTTTGCTCCTGACGGGGTGTCCTGTGGCCGGTGGCAGTGGCCACGTTCTAGGTCATATGAAGCCAGCGGGCCAGGTGTACCGTCCTCAGTCGTTGGGGGACGTAAAACGTCCGTCACTAAATTCTGCCGATGCCCTGGGATTGCACGATTAGATGGAGGGGTCCGGATCTGCGCAACAAGCTTTACGTAACACCTTTGCGTATCTCGTAATTCCATCCCATCAAAACATTCGAACTAATTTTACACAAATATTAATCAAAAATGCTCCTATGCCCTTCTGACGTTGATTTAAACTCCTACGCGGGGTGGAATCATCTCGCCGTATGGTGTGAGCCATTGTGAGCACCATTTTGTATGCGTTATAACAAAGCACACATTTCTTCGAATTTCAAGGATCACGCTTATACACTCATTCTTCATTTGGAAAAAAAGCAAATGGCGGCTGTGGAAAACAACACGCATATCGGAAAACCACAAGAATAGTTTCCGCGGACCACATTTCTCACCAAATGTTGCTTCGTGTTGCTGGGAAATGCAAAGCGCGCCGAATGCCATCTACTTGATATGCTGAAGTGTCTAATACGGTTGCGGCGGCCGTCGCTGGAAGTGTAAAAATGAGCTGTAAATGGCGGCCGATTTGTTTGCTGTCGGACGTATGGCTACTCCGGATCAGACCCGGGTGGTGGGGACGCCTTGGGATGAGATCGATCTCAGAAACACACGGAATAACAACAGGAACGCCACATTCCAGCTTCGATGCGCTGGTGAGATGGTGCTCCAAAAAGGGAGAGGGTTATTACGTTGGAAAACATTATAGCCAGCACCATTCCCACCATCAGTACAAAGAAGAGCCGGTAATAGGTGGTTGAAAACAGTGGCGGATCTACGGTTGGGCAAAATGGGCAATTGCCCCCCCTCCCCCAAAAACAAAACGACTGAAATCGGCGCAAAATTGACACATTTCCTGATATAGAAGAAAATGTAAGCAACTTTTACTAAGGAAAGCTTTAGCTTTAGCTTAGGAAAGCTTTTAGCTTTAAATCAGCTATCGATGCATAAGCAAACGAAATCCGATGCGTTTTAAGAATTGTGTGATACTTTTTGGAATTTTACCCCCCCCCAAAAAAAAACCCAGCCGTTCTGGATCCGCCAATGGTTGACAAAAAAGCAATAGCAATAGTTTGAAACACACTTGATTCATTTTTGTTTTGCATTGGTTGTAAATGGTATAAGTACACAATAGCCACTTCATCCTGTTCCTGGCAGAACATTTTGTTTGCAAAATTAAATCTAGGACAACAGTAACACTCACATTTTCTTTCTTACTTTGGAAATGCCTGCTATGGGGACATCTCAATGTACTGGTGCATCATAATGGTCCTCAAGCCATTTCGCAGAGCTAAAGGTTCCGTCCACAGGAGTTGTAGAGATGTGCAGAATTATCGCTAGAGACGTCCTGTAGATCAGTGGAAACTGGAGAGGCATATGGAACATCTGCTGGTCGAAATGTGAAATGACAGAATGAGATGTGGCAAATGTAGGTCACAGCTCAGTCGGAAACTATCCTCGTAAATCCAGTTTTTAAAGGGAGTGTGTCTACTCACATCGCGTATTTGGGGTTATTGACACTGGTTTATAGAACATAATTTTCTGAATCGAACCTTGTTTCATTTTTTTCCAGATTCACACTAGTTGCCGAGATATTCCAAAGACTCCAGAAACTGGCTGGTAGCAAACAATTTTCGGGTAGACTCCAGAGGGCTTACACTACTAGAAGCATTGCTATTGTCGAAATATGGATCCAAATTTGCTATCATATCGTTAGCGCCGGCCAATAGTATTTCGACAAAACAGCTCGTGAGCGCTGATAGCAGCAGCCGAACAGTACCATCTGTCCCCTACTCGCAACGCTTGATGGCCATTTTTCGACGAAGATATCAATTTAGAGCTACGAAACTTGCACACAATAAAGTTCACAGTGGCAAGAACATGCCTTCAAAACTGTTTCTCTATCTTGCCTGATGTGACCATAATTGTATTGTCTTGGGTTCGCCGTTTTACACAACATCGTCTTGCAATAGTGCTGTGGTGGTCGTTCTTATAGGTATCGAAACGAAAAATAAGCAAAAACCGATATAAGCGCAAATTAAACTAAAGGGACTCCAGATGTAAATTTAATGGTATCCAAAATGATGTGATGATGTTTGGTGATGATTTTTGGATACCATTAAATTTACATCTGGAGTCCCTTTAGTTGAATTTGCGCTTATATCGCTTTTTGCTTATTTTTCGTTACCATATAATACCAATAAGATACCAATAAGAACGACCACCACAGCACTATCGCAAGACGATGTTGTGTAAAACGGCGAACCTAAGGCAATACAATTACGGTCACATCACAATAGTATTTTTACTGTATTTTTTTTTAAATTCCAAAACAGTAGACACCCTCCCTGTAATGGATGTGAGGTATCAGTATTTAAAAAAGGATAATGGATTTGAATAAATCATTAAAATCTCTGAAATCACATAACTGGAAGCTAGATAATGGACATAAACCGAAGAGACTCTAAACTCGTGTTGATGTGAAGCGCAGCATAATTGTGCAGGTTATTTGTAGTTGCAACGAGCAAAGGGATTTAAATTCGATGCTGTCTGTGTCAAAGCTATACTTGCGTAGATATGCCACACGTTCGATCGGCAAACTGTTGCGAGATTATGTTTTTTCGCACTATAACGGAGTATAAGTGTATAAGTGTTTGAGTGTTTCGTGTATCGTGTCTAAGTGTTTTGTTTGCAGTGAGTTATAAAACCAAAGTACTACACCAAAGCACCTAACGAAATGTTTGCAATGGTTTGCAGTATTTAGCCTCATAACACAAAATGTTATACAACCACACACACGCACACAGCCTACCTTTTCTCGCCCGTCAGGAGTGCAATCTCCATTACAAGTTGGCCACTATGGTATTAGTGTGGCTGCTGTCCCCCTCCCAAGAAAGCAATCAATGCACTTCTCTGTCACCCTCCCCTTATCATATCCATCCACTTCCAGCGCGTCGCCGCGGGCCGCGTGGCGTCATTTCCCTCCTCCCCCGGCCGCGTGGCATCACCTCCTCCTCCCCGGGCCGCGTCGCATCACCCCCCTCCTCCCCCGGGCCGCGTGGCATCACCTCCTCCTCCCCGGGCCGCGTGGCATCACCTTCCTCCTCCCCTGGCCGCGTGGCATCACCCCCCTCCTCCCCTGGCCGCGTGGCATCACCTCCCTCCTCCCTGGGCCGCGTGGCGTCACATCCCTCCTCCCTGGGCCGCGTGGCGTCACCTCCTCCTCCCCGGGCCGCGTGGCGTCACCTCCTCCTCCCCGGGCCGCGTGGCATCACCCCCCTCCTCCCCGGGCCGCGTGGCATCACCTCCTCCTCTCCGGCCGCGTGGCATCACCTCCTCCTCCCCGGGCCGCGTGGCATCACCCCCCTCCTCCCCGGGCCGCGTGGCGTCACCTCCTCCTCCCCTGGCCGCGTGGCATCACCTCCCTTCTCCCCGGGCCGCGTGGCGTCACCTCCCTCCTCCCCTGGCCGCGTGGCGTCACCTCCCTCCTCCACGGGCCGCGTGGCGTCACCCCCTCCTCCCCTGGCTGCGTGGCATCACCACCCTCTTCCCCCGGCCGCGTGGCGTTACCTCATCCTCCCCTGGCCGCGTGGTGTCACCCCCTCCTCCCCTGGCTGCGTGGCATCACCACCCTCTTCCCCCGGCCGCGTGGCGTTACCTCATCCTCCCCGGGCCGCGTGGCGTCCCATCCCTCCTCCCCGGGCCGCGTGGCGTCACCTCCTCCTCCCCGGGCCGCGTGGCGTCACATCCCTCCTCCCCGGGCCGCGTGGCGTCACCTCCTCCTCCCCGGGCCGCGTGGCGTCACCTCCTCCTCCCCGGGCCGCGTGGCATCACCCCCCCTCCTCCCCGGGCCGCGTGGCATCACCTCCCTTCTCCCCGGGCCGCGTGGCGTCACCCTCCCTCCTCCCCTGGCCGCGTGGCGTCACCTCCCTCCTCCACAGGCCGCGTGGCGTCACCCCCCTCCTCCCCTGGCTGCGTGGCATCACCACCCTCTTCCCCCGGCCGCGTGGCGTTACCTCATCCTCCCCGGGCCGCGTGGCATCACCCCCCCTCCTCCCCGGGCCGCGTGGCGTCCCATCCCTCCTCCCCGGGCCGCGTGGCGTCACCTCCTCCTCCCCGGGCCGCGTGGCGTCACATCCCTCCTCCCCGGGCCGCGTGGCGTCACCTTCCTCCTCCCCCGGCCACGCCGCCGCCGCCTGACAGACGACATCCGCCAGCCGATCCGTCAGCACCGGTGACGGCCGATGTGCATCGGGCAGCCGCCGACGGACAGCCGTGCTGCCGCCCGCCCGCACCCATCAGCCACGCTGTTGTTCCTGGCCGCGCGTCGCTTGCGTTGGCCGTCAACACCGTCTCGGCCGGTGGCATGGTGACGGCGGCGGACGACGGTGGCGGTCAGTGGAGGGCGGCGGAGAACGACGGAGGACGGTAGCGAGGGGAGGTGACACGCTCGTCGCCGGCTGTGATGCGACACAGGTGCGCGCTCACCTGGCCCCCGACGCGATCCATCTGCGCCGCCGGCCGTCGCGCCTAATGGGAATCGAGCGCCTGTCGGGCGGGCCATCACAGCCGGGCAGCGCGGCTGAAACCACACGTTGGCGACTCGCATCGCTCGCGGACGATCGATCGCCGGCGCCGCTACAGCCCGCGGCCGACACCCACATCGCACCCGCCGCTGCCGCCGCCGCCGCCGCCGCGCCAGAGGTAATCGCCACCACCGCCACCGCCATCGCCGCTGCCGCTGCCGTCTCGCCGGCTGAGAACCGCCGGGGCGGGCCGGGGCGGGGCGGGGCGGGGCGGGGCGGGGCGGGGCGGGGCGGGGCGGGGCGGGGCGGGGCGGGGCGGGGTGGGGTGGGGTGGGGTGGGGTGGGGTGGGGCGGGGCGGGGCGGGGCGGGGTGGGGGGGGGGGGCGGGGCGGGGGCGGGGCGGGGCGGGACAACTGACGCTGGTTGGGGTGGGGCGGACACTGTGTCCGCGGTCAGGAGCCGTGTCCGACAAGCGTCGAGTCGTGCCGACGCTGCGCCGGTCGCCGGCGCCCGGGGCTGATCGCGTGGAGTGGAGACATGGCTTTTCCGGCGGTTGACATGGGGGGGGGGGGGGGGGGGAGAGGAGAGCGGTGTCGCGCCACGAGTGGCAAGAGCAGTGGTGCCGCATGACGCAGCAGCGGGAGCACGCATGACGCAGGGGTGGGGCGCATGGTTGACCTGATTGAGGTGGACCCGATGCCTGCCGACATGGTTGAGGCGAGGCCATCTCCACCATACATGATGGTGAACAGCGGCGTGGTTTGTAGCAACTGACCGCCGACCGGTTAACGTTCATACGACCCCAGCCAAACCGAACACATCTCCCGCACATCTTGCATAATACATATCTTATATAACATATCTTGAAATTATTTATATGACAAATATTTATCAAGTGGAAGGAAGGCCTATTTATGGTTTCAGAAATTACGTTTGATAAATTATCAAACGTTATGAAACATGAAGTTATCCAAAGTTATCCTGCAGTTGTGCTCATGACTATGCTCGTGATACACGCGAAACGCAGGGTAATTGTAATGTTGACACGTTTTATAACTTTTGCTAATTTCTAAAACATGATTGCTTAAACGAAAAATAGGCATTCCTTTCACTTGATCAATAACATATCTTGTATAATACATCGTGTATATTGTATAATGCACTCATTGTTCACCCAAAGTAGTTGAACATCGCCGATATAAATCTGAACTCCTTGCAATATTCATTGCGCGTATTAACCAGTGGCACAAGCTTTGCCGAAAGTTAACCCTGGATTTAATTCAACAAACTAATAAAGAGCAATGGACGTACACGAGTAAATAGGTTACTCTTACCACCATGCCAATTACGAATTAGTCCAGGACATACAAAACTGACCATCGTCCTTGAAGTACGCATGGTGTTGGCGCTATCCGCAAGTCATTGGACTTGAGATCATCTTCTCAACGTAGTTTTGTTTTCTGTTGAGATTTTCTGAGGATTTCCTGACACTGAACCTCGCCGAGCTGAAGTGCTCTGTTATTTGCATAACTGCCAGAATCGTACCCACTGCTTGACTCTTAGCAAAGAACACGTTACCCCAGCCAAAGGATCAACAGACCTGCCGCGTTCCCTCAGCCAGAGGAACAGCAGACGGGTCACGTTCCCTCAGCCAGAGGATCAACAGACCTGCCGCGTTCCAATAGACAGAGGGCCGATAGACCAGCGACGTTCCCATATACAGAGGGCCAATAGACCAGCCACATCCCCATATACAGAGGGCCGATATACCAGCCACATCCCCATAGACTGAGGACCGATAGACCAGCCACATTCCCCAGCCAGAGGATCAACATACCTGCCGCCTTCCCATATACAGAGGACCGATAGACCAGCCACATCCCCATATACAGAGGGCTGATAGACCAGCCACGTTCCCATAGACAAAGCGCCGATAGACCAGCCACATTCCCATATACAGAGGGCCGATAGACCAGCCACATCCCCATAGACAGAGGACCGATAGACCAGCCACATTCCCATATACAGAGGATCAACAGACCAGCCACGTTCCAATAGACAGAGGATCGATAGACCAGCCACGTTCCCATATACAGAGGGTCAATAGACCAGCCACATTCCCATATACAGAGGATCAACAGACCAGCCACGTTCCAATAGACAGAGGGCCGATAGACCAGCCACATCCCCATATACAGAGGACCGACAGACCAGCCACGTTCCCATAGACAGAGGACCGATAGACCAGCCACGTTCCCATAGACAGAGGACCGATAGACCAGCCACATCCCCATATACAGAGGACCGATAGACCAGCCACGTTCCCATATACAGAAGAACGATAGACCAGCCACATCCCCATATACAGAGGACCGATAGACCAGCCACGTTCCCATATACAGAGGATCAACAGACCAGCCACGTTCCAATAGACAGAGGGCCGATAGACCAGCCACGTTCCCATAGACTGAGGACCGATAGACCAGCCACATTCCCATAGACAGAGGACCGATAGACCAGCCACGCTTCCTCAGCCGGAGGACCAACAGTCCACTCCACTCAGTCCACTCAGCTATAGAGGGCCAGCAGACCGGCTACTCCGGCCTCCAGATAGTTACAGTGTTTACACGACACAGCTAGCTACAATGGTATCTTTACGATGCATATATTTTGCAAGAAGGGCGATGTTATGGCCCGTTTACGTGGGCCAACCGCTTTCACCATTATTTATTTACGAGCCCAACAACACAGCCGTCGAGGCTTAGTGCCCTCCAAAGAATGCATACTTTATCGTATAACGTCAGTGTTGCGATTTGGAACTTGAGGAACAGGACTCCTATTTATGATGATGTTGATGACAAGTCCAGTGCGTAAAGCTCGTTAAATATCATTGTATAATTATGATTTCATTGCCACATTTGATCTTTAGTGTGCGGGGTTGATTTATGGCAAAGGGGTTCGAGTAGCGCGTTCCGTAATTTATGGATCGCACGCGTCATTGGCGAATCCCCACAGCGCCCCTGACAACGGGAAAACGCGTTGTCGCGTTCCCGGCGCCGCACACGACACACCAGACAGCGGCCGCCTGCGTAACGCCTGCCCTTCTTTGGACTTAAATATGCGTAACTATTAATCATGAAATATTTTAAGAACATATATGGAAAATTAGTGCATCATATTACACTTTCATGTTACACTTTAAGTTTGTTTATTTTTACATGAATTCAGCACCAATACAACGGCTGATACGTTATGTTCTGTAGTTTGGTGCGAATCACAAATTATCAATGGCGCCTGCCAAACCTTAACCCGCGCCCCGCTGGGGTATTCAGCCGAACACGGGGGGGGGGGGGGGCTGATTATGCCCCCTCGTTATCTTCCGAACCAACAATTGCAGCGAGACGCACAAGCTGGACATCGAAAAGTTTCTATGAGATGCATCTAAAAGCACACGTTAAATTTTCCAAATAAAGTCACAGGTCAGATCACGGTCAGGTCAAATGTCAAAATCGAGGTATTTTAGTTAATTGGCACTACTTTCAATTCAAAGCCTTAGATTGCAACTATTATCGCACAAAGTGCTCTCAAAGGTATAATACATCTCCCGTATAAGCGAAATCGAGATTCCGAGCAAAGATCAAGGTTAAGGTAACACAGAGGGCCGATACAACACAAGGCCGACACAAGGCCACTATTGGCAATATGTCTACGAAAGTCATGCGACACATGTTTTATGGGTGATTTTACACGTATAATTCGATAGTAGCAACCATGTTCACAACCTGACCCCATATACTGGCCTTTAGGTGAATTTCAGTTCAAGGTCAGGTCACATAAGGGCAAAATATGAAATTGATTAATCTAAATACAAAGGCATGTTTCTAGACCAGTTTTGTTTCATAATTACAGTGGTGGCATTTAATTGTCTGCATATTGTTACCAAAAGCCAAAAACGCAATTCCAAAAAATGACGTCAAGAGTTACTCATACTTGGGAGTCATAACTCAGTCAAAAATAAAGATATTCCTTTGAAATTTGGTTTGGGCATCGTTCATACTTGATTATCCAAGCTATACATTTCGTTTTTTTAATATCTTTAAAAAAATGATGTGTGGAAATGTTTTCCGAAGAAAACAAAATATGTTTAGGTGTAAACAAATCAAAATTGTGAAAATACGAGATTGTTATTTCTGAAGGGAATGTCACTTCCTTTCCTTGGACGTTTTTATTTACAATTTGCTTAAAAATTATATTTTCTACGATTTTTTACGCATTTATATTTTTCCACCAAAAATGGCATAACATGACGTCACTAAAACGTCATTATCTCCTTAAGTACCCCACCAATTTCATTGCAATTTTAGACAAGATGTAGAATTGATGCAGCATAAGGTACTGCAAGTTTCATGTGGATATCTATCATAGTTTTAAAGTTATTGAGAAAATCCGTAAGGGGGGGGGGGGCAGATTCTGCCCCCCCCCCAGCGGGGCGCGGGTTAACATATATTTTGCTGCCACCAGTAATAGTAGTTAACATGAATAAAAGTGCAAAGTTATCCTGTATTATCGGCTTTGCTGAATGACGTGCGTGGGGTTAGCATAGCGGAACTCCAGACTGAGGACGGGTGGTCGTCGTATTATCACGCTCGGCTGTTAGCTTTCACCCGCCTGGAGACGCCCCTGCTGCTGTTAGCTTTCACCCGCCTGGAGACGCCCCTGCTGCTGTTAGCTTTCACCCGCCTGGAGACGCCCCTGCTGCTGTTAGCTTTCACCCGCCTGGAGACGCCCCTGCTGTTGTTAGCTATCACCCGCCTGGAGACGCCCCTGCTGCTGTTAGCTATCACCCGCCTGGAGACGCCCCTGCTGCTGTTAGCTTTCACCCGCCTGGAGACGCCCCTGCTGCTGTTAGCTATCACCCGCCTGGAGACGCCCCTGCTGCTGTTTGCTCAGTTACATGTCAGTCGCCTGCTGCAGCTACGGCTCAGTCTTAACAAGGATAAAGTTGTCTTAATTTATTTCCGGTAGCTCACCGATCTCTGGAGATGTTATGGACATGGTTTGGTCTAGTCCATTTCCGCAAATGCCTACAACTTTATCATTTATGGATTCTCAAGTCTTCGGGATATGCAGACACATTTCACACAGCGTCATGCTGGGGCGATGCTGAATTTCGGATGAAGGAGTCTGAAGTAGAAAAGTTCTGGGTGAATACGATTGGCACGCCTTTATTATCTATCCAGACGGGGTGCAGTCTGGCTAACATCCAAAATCTGATAAATTTGGAGAAAAAACAGCACCTTTATATAGCTGCTGACTCATATGTCTGATAGATGGCATGATGTCTATGTCTGATATGTGATGATATGTGATGTGTGATAGATATATGAGAGATATATGTCTGTTGAAGTTGATTGCCTGAAATATAATAATGATCAATGGCGTGTTCAATCGAAATGGTGCTAATGGTGCGGATACGATGCCTTACATTCAATCTAGAAACAACAAAAAGATCCATGACGTAAAATTATGGAGAAAGAAATGAAAAATTCCGGAAAGGCATGGATTACAAGAACGAAAATGAAAATGGGTGTAGCACCAGGGGAATATGTAGCTTGCATTTCCAGCTGCCCGGACCTATGCGGTTTAAGAAGCACAAGCACATACATTTGGTATCTTCTTTTATATCTCGCAGCATCGGCACCGATAATGTTGCCATTAAATATCAGAGTTCATTTGAAACGCACTGTCATTTTAAAGGGAATAGTTCACCTTTAACATGGGGTTTTGAACTGAGATAACAGATTTGTAGAGCAAATCGAAAAATGGGCTGTGTGAAAAAATTAGCCCCCTACGCTAAGTAATTTCGACACAGGACTACACCCTTTTCACTTCAAATTAAAATAAGTGAAGTTCAAATTAAAACGAGTGAAATTCAAATTGAAATATGCGAAGTTCAAATTAAAAAAGCTATATTCAATTTAAAATAAGTGAAATTCGAATTAAAATCATTTAACTTCAAATTAAAACTATTTACTAAGCACATTCAGAGCCGTGGAAGCATCGGGTATATACCATGAACCCGCGTGTAATGCTATTGCAGACGCAATTCGCATTGTTATTTACATTCAGTGTGCTGTGCACTGGCGGATCCAGGGGGAATCAGGGGCAAATGCCCCTCCCCCACCCCCATGAGAATCTGGGGGGCATTCAATACAAGTATTCCCCGCGCGTTCCCAATTTATCGTAAAAATTGTCTTTGTAGCAGTCAAATCGATCTCCACAGTCAAAAACCGGAAAATTTCGCGGCATGACACAACTTTTACAATTGCTTGTATAAATTTTTGGAAAATGGGGAAATTAATTCCATTAAGTGTCTGGTAAAGGCTCTCCTTGGCGGTAATTGCTGGCACTGGTGGATTCAGGGGGTATCAGGGGCAAATCCCCCTTCCCCCGCGCGCGTTCCCTGCACTGAGCGTGAAAAATAATGACCTTAGGAGAAAACTTCATGAAACGGAAGTTTTGTTCTTGAATGATTGAATTGGAAGTTTGTAGGTATATCTTTCTTTCAATGATAGACAAAGCAGCGCACCTGATGCAATTCCAGTAGCCCCGGTGACACTTAAAGGAAATAGTTCATCTTCAACATGGGATTTTGAACTGAAATAGCAGTTTTGTAGCCCGTGTTGAGAAATCCTTATCTGCAACTTTTCTTGGCTGAAAAGACTCTCCAGCCGAAGATATTTGACTTTTTGGCGAAGGAATGCGGCGCATATATGATATACCGTACCGTCTGAGAGTGCCAGCACTGCCATGGAGCATGCGCAGACCAATAACGCACATCATAACATTAATAATTTACAACCTTCTGTCCCGAATTGGCGTGATGTAGGACCATTTTTGAAAAGAAAAAAAGAAACTGTATTAAATATATTAAAATCGTGTTCTGAAGAAAAAATCCGAAGGTGAACTATTTCCTTTAAGCTTCGAGCTTAAAGGAAATAGTTCACCTTCGGATTTTTTCTTCAGAACACGATTTTAATATATTTAATACAGTTTCTTTTTTCCAGCATTGACCAGCATTGACCAGCATTGTTTCCAGCAACTGACCAAAATAATGTGACCGGCCTAAATCCGGAGAAAAAAAATGGGTTACCTTTTTGACACAAAAAGATGCCCCACCCCACGGAGAGAGGCTGGATCCGCCATTAGTGCTGTGTAATAATGCAATTATATGGCCAAATGTTGATGCCCAGCGCCAAAGTTCAGGATTATTGCCGAATTGATGGCGACTTCCAACTTGTGAGGCAATTGAACGTACCTAATAGTGATCTCAACCGGCACGGTTTATATGCCGTTTCAACCGTGAGGTACCATTGCAACCGTGCCGGTACCGTTTCAACCGTGCCGGTACATGTGTGTCGAAAGAGACACCAATGCGAGCACCAGCTTTGTATAAACAAATTCTGTGAGAAAAACACCTTTCATTTGAAACCTTGTCGAAATAACAGCAAAATGCCGTCGAAATTCCTAAACGAATTCGACGTTTTAATTTGAATTTCATTTATTTTAATTTTAATTTCTCTGATTTTAAATTGAATATCGCCTTTTTAATTTGAACTTCGCATATTTTAATTTTAATTTCACTTGTTTTAATTTGAACTTCACTTATTTTAATTTGAAGTGAAAAAGGTGTAGTGGGCCCCTTTTAGAAGACGAGGTTTGGGGTCCTCACAATGGTTGTTTACGTTACAAGCAGCCTGCGTATATATGCCTAAAGTCCGTCGTTATTGTGTGCAATAGTTTTCATATCCAAGCTACCATATGCATGACATCATAATTGTCATGAAGTTTTTTATGGCCATGAAGGAGAAAAGAGAAACATGCCCATTTTTCACGGATATCCATCTATCGTCCTAACAAATGTCATATTCGTTTTTTCAGCTCGAAATATCCCGTATTGCCAAATTTCAAGACAACTTTCAAGGTGACCTATTCCCTTTAAAGGGACATTGCCACCTCGCAGGCCAATATGGAGTTTTTGGTGTGTATCGGTCGATTAAACGTGTCCGATTTCACCTGCAAAATTTGTTTCCCGAAACTCCCCCCATTAGATAAAAAAAATATATTTGCACCACTCATGCTTGCCAAGCATTCGTAAAATTGGAGTCGCCACATCACTATTTAGAATCACTTCTTTGCGGACTGTTATTTTCTTTTGAATGTTGCAAACTCAACATCACCATTCCGTCAGTGCACTTTAAAATTAAAAAGCGTATGCAGTTAATTATATTTTCAACAACCTTAGCCTCTTTCATAATAAAACAGCAAAAATTGATATGGCTCGACTTTGGGACCGTAGGAGTTATGTGACCTATACCTTATAACACAGATAGACTATTCAAGGTCAAGTCTCGGCGAATTCGTACGCTTGGGCTTTGGGCGGGCGCCAATACCGCAGCCAAACTGGATGAGAGCGGCCATCATGAATCTAGTACTGAGCGCAGCTGGGACCAACGTTTTGGAGTCAGAAATATAAAAAAAATGCTTGGCCGATACACTGCTTCAGATGCTGCAGGAGCAAGTTTGAGCTTGAGCATACATGATTGTTGATTCCAACCATTCATTTAAGGCATAGGCGTAGGAACGTCATAAAAAGTGTGTGTGTGTGTGGGGGGGGGGGGGGGGGGTGGCAGCCACCCATGGGGCCTCCTTATATCAGGGGCCTCCCTGTTTCAAGGGGGCCCAGCGGCCACCGTCCAAGGAGCAGGTGTGCAGGTCCAAACATACGTCGGAATAACAACATTGAAGTCCTGAATAAATGTCAATGGAAAACACGTCAAGTTTACACCATTCATTTCCTCATCGGACCCATTCGCCAAGTTTGCAGTGATATTGTTTTCAGTATCTGATGAGTTTTTGCTAATGAAGGCCGCCCGAAGCAACTTAACCCTCGCCGTGCTGAGGGGCGTTTAGACGCTCCCCCCTAAGGTTTTTCAAGGATAGCGAAAACACGGCGGCGTACAGCGCCGCCATTTTTGGCACAGCTGTTCACGCATCAATTTCCCACATTGTGTGCAATTCTTGACCTCGAGTCCTCTCAGCTCAGGTCACCAGGCCAGGTCACGTGACCCCACCTCCAAAAAAGTTTGCCGTCATACCACAGCCACAGTTGTTGGCCGATCGGTTTAAAACTTAGAGGATTTCATAAGGTCATAGATACCTACAATTCATAAGTCTCAGAATTTTGTTTATATCGGTGACCTAAGGTCGGGTCAATGTCGTGACCTCCCCATTATAAGTAGACGGGGAAATATTCAAATGCTTCCGATTCCCAGGATACGGATGATATCAGTCCAATTCCTTCTGGATCATGTTATCATAGGTCATTATTGATGATTCAGGCTCACTTTTTGTTCAGTGATCCCTACAGTGTCAGCCGAGGTCATCAGGGGTCGCCAACACTTTTTTGTCAATAACTCTCGACAGAATGAAGATAGAGAAGTGAAACTGGCACCAATGTGTTTGTCTCGTCGAGACACGTCTTCCAATATGCAACATGACCTACTTGGGTCATCACTTGACCTTGACCTGAGGTCAAATTTATAAGTTAACCTAACCTGGTCAAATAATAGAGTTAATAAAACCACAGCCTCATACTATGTAATATATATTTTTTAAATGAAACAAAAGAGACGACAGTTTCAGGCGTAGCCCATCTTCAGGGACCTGAAGATGGGCTACGCCTGAAACTGTAGTCTCTTTTGTTTCATGTTTTATTAATATATTACATAGTATGATGCTGTGTTTTTTATGAACTCTATTATACATTATGAGCCTAAAAAAAACGCTATCCCACATTATTTAACCTGGTCAACATGAATATGAATCGAAGCGCCTGGACGAGACAGAAACGATGGCGTAAAACTTTTGCCTTATCTTGATTAGGTCAAGAGTTATTTGCGAAAAACAGTTTTGCCAAAAATATACTTTTTGACGTTTGATAACCTCTGGACAGTGGTGTCTGCAGAAATTCACAAAGTACCAGGTCATTGCCTTGAGGGGCGCCACCCGACCGACAGGGGCGTCACCAATATTGGCGAAAATTTTGCAGGGGGGGGCGTCTCCTTCCGCACCGTGCGGAACGTGCTGAAGCGCCCCTCCCCCCCCCCCCCCCCCCAGTCACTAGCCGGAGGGGCGCCGTCACTGGCCAGGGGCGCCGTCACGGGCCGGAGAGGGTCATTCACTAGTCGGAGGGGCGCCGTCACTCGCCGGAGGGGTGCGGTCACTGGCGAGAGAGATGCCGTCACTGTCCGATTAGGCGCCGTCACTGTCCGGAGAGGTGCCATCACTAGCCGGAGAGGCGCCGACACGGGCCGGAGAGGGTCATTCACTAGTCGGAGGGGCGCCGTCACTCGCCGGAGGGGCGCATTCACTGGCGGGAGAGGTGCCGTCACTGTCTGGAGTGGCGACGTTACTGTCCGGAGAGGCGATGTCACTCGCCGGAGGGGCGCGGTCACTGATCGGAGGGGCGTCCTCACTGGCCTGAGTGGCACCGTCACTGGCCGGAAGGGCGCCGTCACTGATCGGAGGGGCGCCAGCTTTGCATGGGCGCCTCGGGTCCAAAGGACCAGGTCATGCCCTGAGTAACCGTATACCCGGTACGCTACTGCCTCTGGAGCCTAAACTGTTGCCCTGGTCTAAACTTTGAGAACATGTTGGTGATTCCATTTTTCAAGAGCTTTCGATTGTTTTTTCTTCTCTCTCCTGTTTTCCTATCTATCGTAGTTCCCGAGATATTTCAGGGTTTCTGGAGCGAAGTCTTAAAACTGGAAAATCTGACCTTTGATGGCCTCTGGTGACCTCAATATTAACCTGAGCTAAAACATGACTGAAATAGTTTCAAAATTATGTTTGACGAGCTTTCGAACGGTATTTTCGGTTTTTGTCTACGTTCAATAAGAGCCGAGTTCGAGGGAGAGGCGATGCCCCCCCCCCCCCCACACACACACACACCGGCATGGCGAAGGTGGCGCCGAGCACTGGCACGGCGTGGGTTAAGCAATACAATCGTGAACGGTGTGAAACTGCTACACACAATTTATAGCTATATAGGCGGCCCCATGTCAGCGATATCAGCGGCCAGGATGGCGCTTGATGCAATGGTGCGCCAGCAATGCGAGACCGAACGAGGTGACTTCATGTGCCAGTCGGGTGCCCCGGCGGGTTACGGAAGATGTACATACTTAACAGGGCCAATGCATGTTTCAAACATCAGCGAGCGACGCATGAAGTTCTGTGGGGTACACCTGATATCCTCGTCGATACCCTCGTTGTATCTCAGGGGGCCCTCGGTCGATGTCAGGAGGGGGGGGGGGGGGGGGGGGGTCGGTCGCTTTGAGGAGGCCCTCGGTGTATTTCAGGGGGCCCTCCGTACATATCAGGGGGCCCTCGTCATATCACAGGGGCCGTCTGTGTATCTCAGGGAACCCTCGGTGCATCTCAAGGGGCTCTCGGTCGATCTCAGGGGCCCTCAGTCGGGCTCAGGGGCCCTCGGTCGATTTAGAGGGCCTTCGGTGTATCTCAGAGGGCCCTCGGTGCATCTCAGGGGGCCCGCTGTGTATCTCAGGGGCCCTCGGTGTATCTCAGGGCCCTCGGTGTATCTACGGCGCCCTAAGTGCATCTCAGTGGGCGGTCGGTCGATCTCAGGGCCCTCGGTTGGTTTCAGAGGGCTCTCGACCGATCTCGGGCCCTCGGTGCATTTCAGGGGCCCTCAGCCGATCTCAAGGGCCCTCGGTTGATCTCATGAGCCCTCGGTGTATCTCAGGGGTCCCTTATTTGATCTCAGGGGCCCTCGGTCGATCTCACGGACCCTCAGTCGATATCAGGGGCCCTCGGTCGATCTCAGTGGCCCTCAGTGAAACTCAGGGGGGCCTCGGTCGATCTTAGGGGGCCCTTGGTGCACCACAGGGAGCCCTGGGTGCATCTCAGGGGCCCTCGGTCGATCTCAGGGGGGCCTCTGTTGATTTCAGGGACACTCAGTCGATCTCAGGGGCCCTCAGTTGATTTCACTCGCTGCAGTTGATTTCACTCGCTGCATTTCAGTGGGCCTTCGGTCGATCTCAGGGGGCCCTCTGTGTATCTTAGGGGCCCTCCGTACACCTTAAGGAACCTTCGACGCATCTCAGAGGGCCCTTTGTGTTTCTCAGGGGACCATCGATACATCTCAGGGGCCCTCAGTTGATCTCAGAGACGCTCGGTCGATCTGAGGGGGCCCTCAGTGCATCTCAGTGGTCCTCCGTGCATCTCAGGGGGCCCTCAGTGCATCTCAGGGGCCCTCGGTGTATCTCAGGGGCCTTCGGTCGATCTTAGGGGCCCTCGGTCGGTTTCAGGGGACCCTCGGACGATATCAGGGGCCCTCGATCGATCTCAGGGGGCCCTCGGTGCACTTCGGGGCCCTCGAGCGATATCAGGTGTAATTCTTCATCAATGGGTGTCAGTTCTGGGTTAACTTACTGAGAAAAAGTTATGTGTGGGGGGGGGGGGGGGGGGGGCGCAAAACATATGGTTGGCCCATCCACGTTCAAAAGTGTGTGTGTGGGGGGGCCTCCTGCCCCCCCCCCCTATTGCCTCCTGCCCCCCCCCTATTCCTACGCCTTTGATTTAAGTTGCTTTTTAGAAATCCTCCGGAGGTGGAAGTATCCCTTTAAGATGCCTCTAGTCGCTGGCTCCAGCACGACGTTTGTGATTTCGAAGATCGGTCCATCAACGCCAGCGCAGCATCGCTGGTCTCATATACGTCACAAACAGAGACGAGCTGGCCATTGGTCGGCTGGCAGCAGTCGTCAGCAGTATTGGATCGCCGCTGATCAGACTTCCCAGACCAATACGGCCTCGCTAGGCTGCTGAAGCACCCCTGATTGCCGCCCGTCCGCCACAGAGGTGTAACGCTTTTTGGAGTTCCGAAACCGGTAATAAAACAGTCCTGGCCAGCAAGGTCAAGGGACATGGCCAATACTCATACTCATACTCATACTCATACTCATACTCATACTCATACTCATACTCATACTCATACTCATACTCATACTCATACTCATACTCATACTCATACTCATACTCATACTCATACTCATACTCATACTCATACTCATACTCATACTCACTCATACTCATATTCATACTCATACTCATACTGTTTATTGGGGTATTGAGGAGGCTAGCTTACTGAATACTGATTATATAAAGGCCAAACCCGACTTCAGAGGGTTTCCACTTAAAGACCCACACCAATGCCATTGACGCTAAGAAACCATTTAATATTATGTAATATGATCGAAACTGAATGGTAATCTAATCCACCTTCTGGCTTAGCTGGAACACACATTAAAGGATAGTCTTAAGACATATTGAGGAGGCTAACTTGAATTCCCTGTAGATATGTACGTTTCGGCATTTATTAATATCGGTTCGAGCTTAAACAGGTAGTCAATGCAAATAAAAATGTATGCAAAAGTCAAAATTATTTAAGGGACAAAATAAGCCTTACTACAATATTTGTTCTACTTTTACAAATTGCACTGAATTAATAAATGTCTCCCAAAAAGCGGAATATATTGTTGGTAGACAGTGTGATACATTTTCAGGAAAGGAACAAGCAAAGTGAATTTTTGCAGCACTCTGCTCGTGTCAACTGCATAAAATAGCATGAATTCGTCAACGCCAAGCCGATGAACTGAGCACTGAAACTGCTTGGTGGTAATAGCATTTATATGTTTCAGAGTGTTGTCCTCTACATCATCCTCGCTCTATTTAAATTCCCATCATCGCCAGACATGTCAGCCTGGTGACGCTGATGCGAGTCGCCGAGTGTCCGGTGACCGGTGGGTCCGGTCCGGCCGACCAACCCGGCGGCGCGGGGGGAGGGCTCGCTGGAGCTGGCCGTTGATCACGACCATGCCGGGCCTGGTGAAGACAGGCAATCTGTGCCGTTCACTCGGCTCGGCGCAGCGACCGCGGCCCGCCCCCCCCCCCCCCCCCCCCCGGCCGAGGGGCGGTCTGGCCTTGGACGGCCGACCCCCGCCGGACAGAGCTCGTCTGCGGTCTGATCGGCCCAATCGCAGGCAACCCGCTCGGCCAATCGGGCTCAAGTGGAGCCTCAAATGAAATGATTGCTCTGACGATGTGCGTGCAGTTTGAGTGGCTGGAAGGGTGGTGGTGAGTTTGAAGGTCGATGTTCAAGAGTGCGGTTCACAGTAAACGTGTTCAGTAGTATTTTTGCTGTGGCTCACAAACCGTGATACGTGTATTGACAAAAATCATGATATATTTATACACCATATATTTTGATCGACCAATTTGTGTCGATAAATATGCCATACCTCTGTTAGTGCGGCTCAGTGACTTGACTTAATTTACTTATTCATTCCATTTCCCGATGAGTGCAATAGAGCTTTCACATTCCACGTCTACACAGATGTATCATTCATATTAATAATCTGCCTCCAGTGACGTACATTGGCTCGCTTGTTGGGTCGCAGTGCATTCAACCCATCGCAAGCGCTTCTAAAGGTCAGTGTCTTTATTGAAACACAATCGACCCAAATGTAGATATATAACATGGCTGAAGCTATTACTACCTAACATATTAGGTGCCGAATCCTAGACGCTCCGCATCGGAAGGAAACTGACCCGATCCTTAAACATGACTGTAGCAATCGCAATGAAC
>JAXIVJ010000922.1:0-167348 GCA_036785665.1 Chirona hameri | reverse complement strand
TCGCTCTCGCTCTCGCTCGTCGCTCTCGCTCTCGCTCTCGCTCTCGCTCTCGCTCTCGCTCTCGCTCTCGCTCTCGCTCTCGCTCTCGCTCTCGCTCTCGCTCTCGCTCTCGCTCTCGCTCTCGCTCTCGCCTCTCGCTCTCGCCTCGCTCTCGCTCTCGCTCTCGCTCTCCGCTCTCGCTCTCGCTCTCGCTCTCGCTCTCGCTCTCGCTCTCGCTCTCGCTCTCGCTCCTCGCTCTCGCTCTCGCTCTCGCTCTCGCTCTCGCTCTCGCTCTCGCTCTCGCTCTCGCTCTCGCTCTCGCTCTCGCTCTCGCTCTCGCTCTCGCTCTCGCTCTCGCTCTCGCTCTCGCTCTCGCTCTCGCTCTCGCTCTCGCTCTCGCTCTCGCTCTCGCTCTCGCTCTCGCTCTCGCTCTCGCTCTCGCTCTCGCTCTCGCTCTCGCTCTCGCTCTCGCTCTCGCTCGCTCTCTCGCTCTCGCTCTCGCTCTCGCTCTCGCTCTCGCTCTCGCTCTCTCGCTCTCGCTCTCTCGCTCTCGCTCTCGCTCTCGCTCTCGCTCTCGCTCTCGCTCTCGCTCTCGCTCTCGCTCTCGCTCTCGCTCTCGCTCTCGCTCTCTCGCTCTCTCGCTCTCTCGCTCTCTCGCTCTCTCGCTCTCTCGCTCTCTCGCTCTCTCGCTCTCTCGCTCTCTCGCTCTCTCTCTCGCTCTCTCTCTCGCTCTCTCTCTCGCTCTCTCTCTCTCTCTCTCTCTCTCTCTCTCTCTCTGTCTCTGTCTCTGTCGCTGTCGCTGTCGCTGTCGCTGTCGCTGTCTCTGTCTCTGTTTCTGTCTCTGTCTCTGTCTCTGTCTCTGTCTCTGTCTCTCTGGCTCTGCACCTAGCCTCTCTCTGCCAGCCGTCCGGCGCCGTTCCCGTCAGCTCTCTCCGTTTCTCCGCGGTTGCCGGTCTGCCGGCTGGTGGCCGGCTGGCCGCGTTTCCCCGTCCATAGTCAGTTGCCACCAGTGCAGCGCTGCCCGCCCGGCCCGGCGTCCTCCCGGCCCACTCTCTTAGCGGCTGCCTTGGAAGGGCGTCCGGCGCGGCGGTCCGGCGCTGGCGCGCCGCCGCCGCCGCCGCGGTCATGGCCACTGCACCAGACGTTCCGCTTTGGTTGGCCCACGGTCGCGACATAATGGAGAATCACAAAACTACGAACATTATAAATACACATAACGCTGATACCATGAAACCCTGGTGAGCCTACCTTTCCGGGATGTTTCACCAGAACCTGTTTTGCTTGTTATTTTACTTGCAGTTCATAATAATGCTTTATGACCTGTAATGTTCCGTTCGTGCCACTGACTAGCACTATCGTTCGCGACTGGTACCGTTTCGTAACACGCGTGTCTCGCTCGGTCAGTCTCAGGCTGGCCTGGATACCCCGCCTATTGGCGATGGCACGGTCCGGGACGGGAGGGGACGAGAGGGGCCCAGGAGGGAGTGGGGACTGTAGGGACCTGACGGGCGGGACATGTGGGGACAGGAGGGATCTGACGGGCGGGACATGTGGGGATACGAGGGGACCTGACGGGCGGAACATGTAGGGACAGGAGGGACCTGACGGATGGGACATGTGGGGGACAGGAGGGACCTAACGGGCGGGATATGTAGGGATAAGAGGGGACCTGACGGGCGGAACATGTGGGGACAGGAGGGACCTGCCGGGTGGGACATGTGGAGACATCAGGGTACCTTACGGACGGGACATGTTATGATTCGGCGGATTTAACCCGCGCACTGCAGGGGATTGCGCCGAACACGAAATGCAGGGGTGGTTGATTTCCAAAACCCCCTGAGATCTAAAAAAACTACGCTGCATAGCGACAAGCGAAAAAAGCGTTTGATAGCTTGATACAAGTTCTATCGAAAGTATTCAGTTTTGGTTTAGGTCAGGTCAAAATTGAGGTCACCAGAGATCATAAAATGTCAAATTTTCCAGTTTTTTTATGTTTTAGGACTTCGCTCCAGAAATTTCCATATATCTCGGGAACTATGCTATCTAGAAACAAACGAAAAAAGCGATCGCCAGACATTTACATTTTCAATCGACAATGAGTCCTCAAATTTTATCTGGAGTCAATATTCGAGACTCCAGAGGCCAAAAAAGCGGAAAAAATGTGTTTTGCAAAACTGTTTTTTGGCCAATAACTTTTAACCTATTTAAGCTAACGAAAAACTGTTTACGCCATTGTGTTTTTCTCGTCAAGGCGCTTCGGACGATGGACATGGTGACCTTGTTAGGTCAACTAAAAAAATGACCACAGGTCACGTGACCTTGACCTGAGGTCAAGACTCAAGTAGGTCATGTTGCATATAGGGAGACGTGTCGCGACAAGTCAAACACACCTCTGTCGGTTTCACTTCTATCTTCATTATGTCGCGAGTTATTGACAAACAAGAGAAGGTGAACTCGGATGACCTCAAATGACCCCATAGGGGTCACTGAACAAAACTTACACTTGCATCATCAAGAACGTGCTATAATAATATGATCCAGAAGTAATTGAACTAATACCATGCATATCCTTGAAATAGGAAGCATTTTAATATTTCCCCATTTACTTATTATGGGGAGGTCACGAAATTGACCTGACCTTAGGTCACTGATATAAAAATGCCGAGATAAGCGAACTGTAAGTACTTATCCGCTTATGACACCCTGTAAGTTTCAAATTGATTGGTGATAAACTCTGGCTTTGGCACAACTGCAAACGTTTTTGGAGGTGGGGTCAGTTGACCTGGTCTGGTGACCTGACCTGAGATGATCCGAGGCCATTTTTTTCTTCAAAAAGTGCGCAAGTGATGTTTTATAATGTGGGCCAAACCCCGGCAGCGCTGCGCGCTGCCCTTTTGTTCTGGTTATTTGAGAAGAACCTGAGGGGGCGCCAATACGCCTGCAGTGCGCGGTTTAAGTAGGAGCAGTTGAGCGGTGAGACGGAGTGGTGACAGGACCTTCTGGCCAGTCCCACGATGTGCATGTGCGTGCATGTATAGCATGCGCTGTGCATAGACATTGTGATGACCTTGGTCGTGCCTTCTCGTCCTCCACACCCTACTTCTTAAAGGGAATGTATCACCTCTCTGAAAGTTGTCAAATATACGCTGGTTGTAGTCGAAAATATGAAGTATGTGCTGCTGAAAACGATGCTGACATTTTCTCTCTCTCAAAAAGTTAGTTAACGTTATACAAATTAAGTTTTTAAATGTGGGATGATGACACCATTATTGAGCTATAGAGAGCTATAGAGAAAACTTTAAGCTGCCAAATATATGGCACAATCGTTTGAAACAATTCTGGCGACTTAACCCTCGCCCTACGGGGGGGCCTGACAGCCCCCCCCCCCTGAGGTTTTTATTGAATAACTTTTGACACATGGGGTGCATCTTGCTGACATTTTTGGAAGATGAGTTAACAACAATTATACGTGGGCTGTAAAAAAATAATGAAATTGGCGAAGAAGTTTGGGAGAAAATAATGTTTTGATGACGTAATGTAGGTAAAAAAATGAGAAGTATTGGAAAAATCGTAGAAAACAAAGTTGTAAAGCCAACTGCAAACGCAATTCACCAAAGATGCAAAATGGCATTCTCTTTAAATTGGCAATCTTTGATTTTCACATTTTTGGGTTTTTGACCCCTAAAATAAAATGATTTTTGGAAGAAAAAAATCCCACAAAATCAAAATTTTCAAAGATATTAGAAAAACCGGATCATATGTGAGATAACTGAGTATGGGCAATACCCATACCAAATGTAAAAGCATTATCTTCATTTTTGACTGAGTGATGGCTTCCTAAGTGTAAGAAACTGATGACGTCATTTTTTTAATAACTTCTTTTTTTGCATTTTTGGACAAGATACGAACAAATAATTTCCTTGTTTGTATTTCTGAGCCAAAACTGGTCTAGGAACATGCCTTTTATTTACATTTATCACTTTCTCATTTTGAGGTTTTCTGAAGAGCAAAATCGCTGTTCTGGACGTGGTAAATCCGAGGTCATTCACTTGACCTGGAAAGTCACCCGTTGACCTGAAACCTAAAAATCGCATACTGTTAGATTCCTCTCATGACAGGCAACATGCTGGTTACCGCATTGCCGCATTGCTCTAAGTTGCTTGGTTTGGAAGTTAACAGGGGGGCTGTCAGGACCCCCCCCCCCCTAGGGCGAAGGTGAAAAAGCTCCCGTAGGGCGAGGGTTAACCCGCCATTGACTGGGGGTTTAAACCACCCCCTGATGAATTTTCGTAATAGCGCAAAAACTAATGGCGCTATCAACGTGAAACTTCAAGTACCTTCTTCTAAATCATGTTTACGTCTTCTGTTAAAAAAAGCATTTTTGTCAAAACAATTTCGAGTTATATCGAATTTAGTGACGTCACTACACACGAGTTTTACACCAAAATCAGCTAAAATGTAACAGAAAATGCCATATTAGAAATAGCTCCACTTTTTTTAATGTAGAAATGCCATATTTGGAGCAAAATGCAATACAAAAACGGCAAAACATGGAAAATAGCAAGGGCTACAACATGGCGATCTCGAAATGTCGACATTTTTGGTTTTTAACGTCCAAAAATTCAAAAATAATAATTTTAGGAAAAATGGCCACAGAATCAAATTTATCAAAGATATTCAAAAAGCCGGAATATGTCAAATAACCACACATGGGAACCTACCATACCAAAATTTCATAATGATATCACCATTTGTTACCGACTTATGGCATCTAAAGTAGGGGTAACTCATGACGTCATATTTAACAATTGCGTTTGGTGGCTTTTGTCGACCAGATACAGACAAATAAAGGAAACCACTGTATTTTTGGACAAAATTGGTCTAGCAGCATGCCTTTTTTGTTTAGATTTATCAATTACAAATTTTGACAGTCGATGACCTGAACTTGACCTGAAATTGACATTTACTTCACGTAAATGAAGACAGGTGGTAAAATGACTATCCTATCGACTTATGCGTGGAAAATAACTGATAAAACATGTGTTGCATGACTTTCGTAGATATTTTGAGCATAGTGACTTTTTGTGACCTGACATTGACTTTGACCTTGGCCAGCAATCTCACTTTAGCTCATGCGGGATGTGTATCATACCTTGGACATCACTTTGGGTTAAACTGGTTACAATTGAAGGTTTTGGATGGAAAGTATGGCCCATAAGTTATAATACGCCGATTTTGACCTTTGACCTGACCTGACATTTGACCTCACTTTGACATTATGTAGCAAGTTTTAGATTCGTCTCATTGAGAGCTTACGATTGCCGCCTTGCGTGTCTTGCTGCGATAATTGGGTCGGAAGGTAACCAGAGGGAGGGGGGCGGGGGGGGGGCGTTTAGACCCCCCCCCCCCCCACCCAGTCAATAGCGTTCTGCTAAGACCCCAGTCAATGCCGGGTTAAATACAAACATTGTTGAACTGTGTCTTCTCCCGCACAGGACACAATGATGAGTGCTAGGCATTGCGATAGCTCAATATATATTTTTTTTAATCCATAACTGAGACTTCAAACAACGCGAAAAACTTCAACTTGGACCGCAGTCTATAGCGTTGGCCGTTGTTTACATCGTACTCGCCAAGGTACGAGAAATACAGGTCGTCTGACTTCCAGGACCAACAATTTTGAAGTGTCTGTCATCCAATCATCGGCGGCATATAGGGATCATTTTCCTCAAAACTTATCTGATTTTAAGCAATTGAATTTGCATTTACAAAATGGGGTCTATGGCGGCATTACCATAGACCCCATTTTGTAAATGCAAATTCAATTGCTTAAAATCAGATAAGTTTTGAGGAAAATTATCCCTATAAATTAGACATTTCAATAACGGCCAAATATGATGGCTATCTCAGTTCAAAACCAATACAAAGGTGAAACATTCCCTTTAAAGGGAATACTGGTCACCTTGACAAATGTCTTAAAATTTGGATATACGGAGTATTTTGAGCTGAAAAAACGAACATGACATTCGTTTGGACGATAGATGGATATCCACCGAGAAATTGACACGTTTCTCTGTTCTATTCATGACATTACAAAACTTAAAAATTTAATGACAATGTTTGACGTCATGCATATGATAGCTTGGATATGGAACTATTCAACACAATAATGGCGCACTCGTGCCATATATACGCAGGCTGCTTGTAAGGTAAACAACCGTTGTGAAATTTGCCATCGTACAAAATTGTCAGAGCTATTGTGTGTTTGATTGTGTGTTTATATTTCAAGAAAGATGAGAGAAGAGTTCGCTAGTAATTTCACAACAGTGGAGCTATTGAGAAGTTTCACGCAAATGCTGGAACCTATTTTTTAGTATCTATGTGTGAAGCTAATTATAAGTCAATGGGGAAATATTAAAATGCTTCCTATTCAAAGGATACGCAAGATATCAGTCTAATTCCTTCTGGATCATGTTATTATTGGCCATTCTGGATGACCTAGGTGCCATTTTTGTTCAGTTTTTCCTACAGGGTCAGCCGAGGTCATCCGAGGTCACCAACAGTTGCATTTCAATAACTCTCGACATAATGACGATAGAGATGTGAAATCGACACCAATCTGTTTGTCTCGTCGAGGCACGTCTTCCCATATGCAACCTGACCTACTTGGGTCACCACTTAACCTTGACCTGAGGTCAAATTTTTAAGTTGATCTAACTTGACTAACTCTAATATAAGTCGAAGCGCCTGGACGAGACAAATACGATGGCAACAACATTATTGCCTTGTCGTTATTAGGTAAAGATCTATTGGCGAAAAACTTGTTTGTAAAAATATGGCCTTTTTGACATTTTATGAGCTCTGGAGCCTCCAATATTGATCTGAGCTAAACTCCGAGGACACCTTGTCGATTGCATTTTTCAAGAGCTTTCCATTGCTTTTTTTGTGTGTTCCTAGCTATCATAGTTCCTGTGATATCTGGGGGTTTCTGGAGTGTAGTCTTACAACTAGAAAATTTGACCTTTGATGACCTCTAGTGACCTCAATATTGGCTTTAGGAAAGACAAAAATCTGAAGTACTTTGCAATGTGCTTGTCGAGAGCTTTTGAACGTTTTTCCCGCGTCTTTCTAGCCCTTTTAGTTTTCTAGTAAGAGGGGGGGGTGTCTAAAACCCCCTCCCCCTGGCACGGTGAAGGTGGCGCCGAGCACCGGCATGGTGCGGGTTAATACTGTGCACATCTTGATCTCTGAAAAGGGCTCCTAAGTACAGAAGAATAGTTCCCTCGCTAAGGATGGAGCCTGTGTTCTGGGGCGTAGTCTATCGCTGATTAACTGCCCAAAGTAACAGCCAACGTGATGCTGGTGTGCACTGAATGATCAATAAGCGATTAACTCTTACCAACCCTGATCTAAGGAATTCATCTTGTTATTTCACGAAGATGCGCGACAAACAACCCCTAGTTGTCATTATGTACAAAGGTATAATTACAAAGCAACAGCGCTTGTAAATATACCGGGTGAAAAAAGACATTTTAAACTTGAATAAATACAAACATATGAATCACATACATTGTTGCACTATCCGTTTTCACGAAGGATTATTGTTCTGAAAAGTTTCTGAAAGATTCTGAAAGTTTGAAAAACTGCACAACTTTTACATGCAATTTTTTGGCTAGAAATGTCCCTCATAATTTTGTAATACGTTGGTAGGAATAAAATACATTGACAAAATTGCGGTTTGATGGTAATAAGTATTGATAAGTATTGATATAATCTTCCTGAATCTTCCTGAAACTTTCAGGAAGATTCTATCAATACTTATTTTGCTTGTTTCTACCAAACCGCAATTTTGTCAACATATTTTATTCCTACCAACATAGTGCCAAACTATGAGGGACATTTCTAGCCAAAATCGCAAGTAAAAGTTGTGTAGTTTTTCAAAGCTTTCAGAATCTTTCAGAAACTTTTCAGCGCAATAATCCTTCGTAAAAACGGTTACTATGACATTTTGAAGAGTAGTTAACGGATTTGTATAACATAGTTTACCACTTGTACGCTATATGCGCTCTTCAAACAGCATGTCCTCAATAAGTGCTCATTTTCTTGCGAGGCACAGATCGGCTCGTTTTTCCAACCCCACAACCGATTTGGAGTACGTTTCCTTGCTGATGTTTTGCGTACCTTGTCTTACAACTTGTTTCAGGTCTTTCAGTTTCTGGAGGTCATCCTGATATATATACCTTTGACTTGAGGCATTTTCCCCTCCCAAAAACAAAGCAAGACAAAAACAAGGGCCCAAGTCTTGAGAGTCGTCGGGCCAAGCATGCCTTGTCTTCCGGCTGATGACGTTGTCACGAAATGAGACTGACGAAACGAGGGTGACGTGGTCGACTGGGGTCTCGATTGTCGTTGACGGTGGTGATGATCAGGGCTGCTGGTGGCTCCAGAAAAATGGGGGTAAGCCCCACAGGTCCAACCGTACGATTGCATGGCTGCAACAACACTCTGATGACCATGTCATCAGCTGGAAGACAAGGCATGCTTGACCCGCCTGACTATCGACCTGACTCACACATTTTGTTTTGCGTGGATACTTCAGGTCAAAAGTATATCAGGTTGATCCCTAGAAACTGGAAGAACCGAAAACAGCCAGCATACGAGATACTCGAAACATTCGCAAAGATACGTGTTCCAAGTCATCCGTGATGTCGAGAAAAAAACGAGCCGATCTATACCTTGCAAGATAATGAACACTTCTTGGACACGCGCTGCTGTGAAGAGTGCATACATAGCGCACAAGTGTAGGTATACCATGTTGGAGACGAATTTAATTTAATTGTTTTTCAAAATGTTGTAATTCGATAATGCATGTGATGCGTATTTTTGATTTATTGAAGTTTGAAATGCGGTAAAAAAATGTATTTCCTTACTGTATTTGTACCTACCTGCTCTTCCGCATTCTGAGCAGTCCTACCGCTTTCAGGTACGTTGGAACACCTCATGAAATCAAGGTTAATGCATTTTATTTTGGGGGGGACACCTTCACGATAACTTCCCCTGCAGTGTCGAACATGAGAAGCAGTCGATAGAGCTTGCCAGTTACACCCGGAGCATAGCTTTTTTACAGCCTTAGTTAGCATACCTTGTTCACAGAAGGTTGAGATAAATTGTCTGCGGATAGATTCTTACACTACAGACATCCAAACCGAATCCTCGTCAATAGCTTTGTGACTTCCCGCGAAATAACGGCTTTACTTTTTGTAAAAGCATGAGACTTTCCGACCAGTTGATTTTGCTCGTCATTGAGCGTGAGTAGAGCGAGCTTTTGTGAAAGTGGTAGTAACTGGCCGCCATCGGTCGGTCGGGAATGTACGAACCTCACGCACACGGCTTCCGAGAGTCACGCCATTTCATCACAGCTGATGGCCGCGGCTCGCTCGTCACCAGACAGTGGGTCGGCTCCACTGCCCATGTGCCGGCGCGCCAGACGTCCGGGACGCCGCGCCGGCGGCCTCAGCTGATCTGGTGAAACTCTCGCTGGCTGAACGCAGCCAGCGAGCTCACGGCGTGCTCCTGAGGCGCCAACCGTAGACGCATAAGTGGCAGGTGCCTTCGACGTCTCCTGATTGGAGTGGTTTGCTGGCACAGGTGATTCTCAGGCCACCTGGTTGCACGGTTTCCTGACATAGATGATTCCGCATGGTTGCACGGTTACCTGACATAGCTGATTCCACCTGGTTGCACGGTTTCCTGACATAGCTGATTCCACCTGGTTGCACGGTTTCCTGACATAGCTTATTCCGCATGGTTGCACGGTTACCTGACATAGCTTATTCCGCATGGTTGCACGGTTTCCTGACATAGCTGATTCCGCATGGTTGCACGGTTTCCTGACATAGCTGATTCCGCATGGTTGCACGGTTCCTGACATAGCTGTTTCCGCATGGTTGCACGGTTACCTGACAGCTGATTCCGCATGGTTGCACGGTTACCTGACATAGCTGATTCCGCATGGTTGCACGGTTTCCTGACATAGCTGATTCAGCATGGTTGCACGGTTACCTGACATAGCTGATTCCGCATGGTTGCACGGTTTCCTGACATAGCTGATTCCGCATGGTTGCACGGTTTCCTGACATAGCTGATTCAGCATGGTTGCACGGTTACCTGACGATTGACACAGCTGCTTAACACCCTGAGAAAAAATGACTGTGCAACCTTGGACGCTTTGTCAGCACGTTCAAAACTCTTTATTTATTCCCTGTGCTCACATCAAAACGCTTGTAGGACGCTTCTATTATGTAACCCCGAGTTGTGTCTGCATATAACATGGGCTTTGGAAGAATCATTTGGTGAATTATAATTTTTGAGGAGTTACTAATTTACTGCTTCAAGACTGTTCCTATGCTTCTTAATAACTCTTCTAGTTACTCTTCTAGAAAACTCGATACCAATAAAGTACCACCAGGCGCGTAACCACCACTGGGGTCACTGGGGATCAGTCCCCAAGGGCGGATCCAGGGGGGCGAATGGGGCCATGCCCCCCCCCCCCCCCCCAGCCTGTTTAAAGGAAATAGTTCACCTTCGGGAAATTTTCAGAACACGATTTTATTATATTTTTTAATACAGTTTCTTTTTTATTTTCAAAAATGGTCCTACATCGCGCCAATTCAGGACAGAAGGTCGTTAATTATTAATGTTATGGTGTGCATTATTGGTCTGCGCATGCTCCATGGCAGTGCTGGCACTTTCAGACGGTACGGTACATCATATATGCGCCGTATTCCTTCGCCAAAAAGTCAAATATCTTCGGCTGGAGAGTCTTTTCAGCCAATAGAAGTTCCAAATAAGGATTTCTCAACACGGGCTACAAAACTGTTATTTTTTAGTTCAAAACCCATGTTGAAGGTGAACTATTTCCTTTAAAGGGAAATAATGACCTTTTTCCACTAAAATGGAGTTAGCACTTGAAATCGCCAGACGAGATCAAAATCTATTGTAAATTCATCACATTTTGCATGAAAACTTTCCTACCGAAAGATATTTCAAGTTAAAGTTGATAAGCGTTCCACACTTTTAACGACCGGTACTTGCACTATTTCTGACCTTTTGTCAAGTACTCCACATGGCTGCAAGGGCGGATCCAGGATATTTTAGGAGGGGTGGCCGCAGGCCAATTTAGGAGCGCCTTCCAAAAATCCAGTGGCGCCATGATAGCAATGTTCGTTTAGCCGCAGCTGGAGCGAACGGGAGACATTAAAACAAGCAGCACACATGCAATTTAGTACGTCTTTTCGCTGTATGTGAATGCCTTAATCCATCGCCGAGAGCCTGGCGGCGCCCGGCGACGGACAGCCCGTGTGGGCGCCCTTCTGGCGGGGGGAGTGGCCGCGACCGCTGCGGCCACCCCCTGGATCCGCCCCTGCATGGCTGCACAGTTTCCTCGTGACAGTCCAACTCCTGTAGTGCACAGGCGTAGGAACAGGGGGGGGGGGATGGAGCGGGGGGCCATAGGCTCCCTCATTTTTTTGGTGTACAAAACAAAATATATTAACTGAGGAAAATCGGAGACAGCAAAAGGTAAACCAAGACGAAAAGTTAAAACCTGCAAAGCAATATTGCATAGAGGTGATGAGTTTGTCACAAAACAAAATCAAGGTTTCACCCCCCCCCCCCCCCCCCCCCCCCCCCCCCCCACCCGCCCACATTTGTCACGTCTTCCCTACGTCCTTGCTCTGTAGTGTGTGATACTGTGACGTGATGGGAAGAGAGACGAGAGACGTACCTATACCTGTGATACTGTGACGTGATGGGAAGAGAGATGAGAGACGTACCTATACCTGTGATACTGTGACGTGATGGGAAGAGAGACGAGAGACGTACCTATACCTGTGATACTGTGACGTGATGGGAAGAGAGACGAGAGACGTACCTATACCTGTGATACTGTGACGTGATGGGAAGAGAGATGAGAGACGTACCTGTGATACTGTGACGTGATGGGAAGAGAGACGAGAGACGTACCTATACCTGTGATACTGTGACGTGATGGGAAGAGAGATGAGAGACGTACCTATACCTGTGATACTGTGACGTGATGGGAAGAGAGATGAGAGACGTACCTATACCTGTGATACTGTGACGTGATGGGAAGAGAGACGAGAGACGTACCTATACCTGTGATACTGTGACGTGATGGGAAGAGAGACGAGAGACGTACCTATACCTGTGATACTGTGACGTGATGGGAAGAGAGATGAGAGACGTACCTATACCTGTGATACTGTGACGTGATGGGAAGAGAGACAAGAGACGTACCTATACCTGTGATACTGTGACGTGATGGGAAGAGAGATGAGAGACGTACCTATACCTGTGATACTGTGACGTGATGGGAAGAGAGATGAGCCGCCATATGCTGGCTTACAGACCTTAACCCGCCATTGACTGGGGGGGAAGGCGTTTAACGCCCCCTGATGAATTTTCGTAATAGTTCAAACACCAATAGCGCTATCAACGTGAAACTTCGGATACCTTCTTCTAAATAATGTTTACATCTTCTGTGAAAAAATACAGCAATTTCGTGCAGACTGGTTATTGATTCAACACTGATTGAATCGATTGGAATCGTTCAATCAAAATTCATTGAATCAAAACATAATTAATTCACCACCAGATCTTTTGATTCGTGAATCGTGATTGAATCAAAATCCGCATCAAATCAAGGTTGATTGAATCAAAAGATTTAACGATTCACGTACAATGGTAAACTGTGCAAATACATGCAGTCCCAGTGGCTACATTTATTTTATACTGAAATACTATTGCTGTATCAATGTTGTAATGATCATATATATGCATGTCTCCATTTGTATTTATTTGAAATAAATTCACCTGATATATTGACATTTTGAATCAAACGTGAATCGATTAAAATATTTGTTTTGATTCTTTGAATCAGAAGGAATCAATTCTCAAAAATGTATCTGTGAATAAAACGGTGATTGAATCATTCAGATTCCAAAATGAATCATGATTGAATCGTTCCAAAAAAGTTGAATCAATAACCAGTCTGATTTCGTGGACAAAATCGAGTTATAGCTAATTTAGTGACACATGAGTTTTACACCAAAATCAGCTAAAATGTAACATACCGTACAAATGCCATATGTTAAAAAAAAATGCAATCCAAAAGTGTCAAAAGATATCAGATGACAAGGGCTACAACATAGCTATCTCGGATTTGTGAAAAGTTTGGTGTTTATCCCCCCCCTAAAAAAAATGGTGGTGGGGAAAAATTCCCACATCAAATTTTAAAAATAAAAAAGTCGGAATATATGTCAGAGAACCACATATGGAAAACTACCATACCAAATTTCAGAATGATATCACCATTGTTGACTGACTTATGGCATCTAAAGTATGGGTAACTCATGACGTCATATTTAAACATTGTGTATTTTTTTGGTTTGTATTGACCAGATGCAGACAAATAGATGACACCACTGTGTTTCGGATACAAAACTGGTCTAGAAACATGCCTTTTTTATGTATATTTATTAATTTAAAATGTTGACCTTCAGTGACCTAAACTTGACATTAACTTCACGCAAATGAAGGCAGGTGGTAAAATGACTATCACTATCGAATTATGCGTGGTAAATAACACAAAACATGTGTTGCATGACTTTCGTAGATATTTTGAGCATAGTGACCTTTTGTGACCTGACCTGGGCCTTGACCTTGGCCAACAATCTCACTTTAGCTCATGCGAGATGTGTATCGTACCTTTGACAGACAGCACTTTAGGTGATCATGGTTGTAATCGAAGGCTTTGGATGGAAAGTATGGCCCATAAACTCAAAACGTCGATTTTGACATTTTACCTGACTGTGACCTGACATTTGGCCTTACTTTGACATTTTCGAGTGTGCTTTATATTCGTCTTCTTGAATGCTTTCTATTGTCGCCTTGCGCGTCTCGCTGCGATCATTGGTTCCAAAGATAACCAGGGGGGCGTTTAACCCTCGCCCGGGTAGGGGCGAGGGTCACTTTAGCTCATGCGAGATGTGTATCGTACCTTTGACAGACAGCACTTTAGGTGATCATGGTTGTAATCGAAGGCTTTGGATGGAAAGTATGGCCCATAAACTCAAAACGTCGATTTTACATTTTACCTGACTGTGACCTGACATTTGACCTCACTTTGACATTTTTAAGTATGCTTTATATTCGTCTTCTTGAATGCTTTCTATTGCCGCCTTGCGCGTCTCGCTGCGATCATTGGTTCCAAAGATAACCAGGGGGCGTTTAACCCTCGCCCGGGTAGGGATGGATGCCACCCCTCGTTTTGTTAATAACTTGCGTAATTTCCAACCGATTGCGATGAAACTTTCAGTACTCTACTTATGAGAAGAGAAAATCCACATACTCTGAAAATGTTGAATTTCTAACCCACATGACCCGTGACCTGTTTCTCAAGGTCATGTATGTATGTATGTATGCATTACATAAACGGCTTCCGCGTCACCGTCGTGCGCTACGCCGACGATAGCCAGTTGGCCATCACGGGCCCTCGCGCTAGGCTGGATGAATTGAAGCGGTCACTGGAGTCGGTGTTGGATGTGATGTGCACGTGGTTCATGCAGAATGGTATGTTGGTGAACGCCAGTAAAACCGAGCTGTTGTTGTGTGGGGACCGCCGCCAAATCTGTCAGTTCAAGGACCCAGTGTCCATCGTGTTTATGGAACAAACGCTGCAGTGCTCCAAAACAGTTAAGAACCTCGGAGTTATCATGGACCCTTATCTGTCCTATGAGGATCATATTTCTCATGTGGTAGGTAAATGTACCGGCATACTCATAGGCATACTGAATGCCAAGCAGGTTCTCCCACCGAGTGTTCTACCAAAGATCATCGATGCGCTGGTGTTCTCCCATGTGAGATACTGTGCACAGGTGTATGGCAGTGCGAACCTTACTCACATATCGAAATTCCAAAAAGTGTTCAACTTCGCTGCCCGAGTGCTATCAGGACGAAGAAAATACGACCACATCTCTGATGTTATCGAGGAACTAGGCTGGCTATCGGCGCATCAATACGTGATGTACTTCGACCTCTGTTTGATGCATAGCATACTGACGACCGGAAAACCTGACGTTATCCGTTCGTCACTGGTGTACAACCATGAAATTGCTCGCCGTGATACCAGGCAGTCAAATAACCTCGCCCTGTCTCGTGTAAAGTCGAATCACGGTAAGAGGAAGTACATGTACCGCGCTGCTAAGCAGTATAACGAGCTTGCCATCAACCGAGGAGTGTCCGGTATGTCCCAGAGGCTCTTTAAGTCACACGTCCGCAAGTCACTTCGCAGCACCGAGTAACTGTAGATTGTCTGCTCGATTGACTGTCTGGAATGAGTCTATGTAAAGTGTTTAAGGTAGAATTGTGCATAGAGTATAAGCCTGCAGTGCAGTGGCAGATTAGATGAACGATTAGTCATGTAAAGTCATGTATATGAACCACGTCTGCCTTCTATGTGACGAGGGTCTAAGAATAACCCAATCAATTGTGGAGGGACCCGATGATGTATACAATACAATACAATATTTAGGTGCTTCCACAATGTGGGTTTTCTAGCAGCCACGTCGATGAACATATAGTACACAAATGTTTAAAACTAGGCCTACGACACGACATACGACACATTTCGACACAAGTTAACATTTACCTGCTTGACAGGTGATAGATCAGGGCAGGTTTAAAGGCACCGCTGCTCTCGGCGGCTGACGCACGCACCTCTGCGGGCAGCCTGTTCCATGCATTGGATGCGCGAAATACAAAAGAACGACGGCCAAACTCGGTTCGGTGCAGTGTGGCAGGGACGTCAGTGACATTCGTCTGTCCTCAATAGAGTGTGGTATGGACGTCAGTGACGTCAGTATGTCCTCAATGGAGTGTGTCAGGGACGTCAGTGATACATTCGTCTGTCCTCAATGGAGTGTTGCATGGACGTTTCCGAGAGGACATTTCCGAGAGGACAGATGAATGTAGCACTGACGTCCATACCGCACTCTATTGAGGACAGACAATGTCACTGACGTCCATGCAACACTCCATTGAGGACAGGCTGACGTCACTGACGTCCATGCCACACTCCATTGAGGACAGACGAATGTCACTGACGTCCCTACCACACTCCATTGAGGACAGACGAATGTCACTGACGTCCATGCAACACTCCATTGAGGACAGACTGACGTCACTGACGTCCCTGTCACACTCCATTGAGGACATACGAATGTCACTGACGTCCCTACCACACTCCATTGAGGACAGACGAATGTCACTGACGTCCATGCCACACTCCATTGAGGACTGACGAATGTCACTGACGTCCATGCAACACTCCATTGAGGACATACTGACGTCACTGACGTCCATGCCACACTCCATTGAGGGCTGACGAATGTCACTGACGTCCATGCAACACTCCATTGAGGACAGACGAATGTCACTGACGTCCATACCACACTCCATTGAGGACAGACGAATGTCACTGACGTCCCTGCTACACTACGCAATGCGCAACGGAAATGCGCAACTGGCGTCCCTTAGTATCAATGCTTGTAACTTGTGCAGTTTCCGAGTGTTTGTTGTTCAGGAGCATATGCACAGGTGTTTCCAGGTGACAGTTGTGGTTTCCACTGAGATTGTGACCTCGATTGACCTTTTCAGAGGTCAACTGAGGTCATTAACCTCCGATGATCTCAGATGACTTTTTTGGGCTTCTGGCGGTTTCTAGGGCATTTTGTGACACTGATTTCGAATTTGGGATCCATTTTACATAATTATGTGTTCCACTGGGGTCATGTGCTTCCACAGGACAACCGAGGTCACTCACATCAGATGACCTGACATTACTTTTTTGGAATTTGGCAGTTTTTAGGACATTTTGTGATGTTAATTACGAATTTGGCACCCATTAAGCATTATGATATGCTCATTCACGATTCTAGCTCGATAAAATTCAATTTATACGCATTTACAATTTTGATGACTGTCTGGTTATTTACATGACCTCAGAGGTCACCTAATGATCCAAGATATTAACATTGGATATCAACGTCTTCCTCTCGTCATAAGAAACACGCTCGTTTTTTAATCGAAGCTCTAGCTCAATTAGGGACGAAACGCTAAGGGGGGGGGGTCGTACACCCCCTCCCCCTATCCGAACACGTAGTGATTTTGCCCTACCCGGGCGAGGGTTAACGCCCGCCTCTCCCCCAGTCAATGGTGTTCTGCTGAGACCCCGGTCAATGCCGGGTTAAAAAGCTCGCCGCGTCGAGACTTGCTACGTGAATTGAGACGGGTAGAGGACTTGAAATCAGGTTAGATCAGGTCAGGTCAGCTCCAGTCAGATTCAGGGAGCGAATTGGATGCCCAGGTGATAGTTTGTAACTGGCGGCCCATACAAATGCATACGTTCGAAGCAGTAACGTATCAACACTTGGAATTAACGGCATCAAAACATTGATATATGGCATGCTAGTGAAATTTACTTGTTGCGTAGTTGCTGCTGTGTTACTAGTAACCCGGTAAGATGGCGGCAATGGAGCTGGACACGAAAACCGTGTGGCGACATTGTCTGCACGATAGTCTTTGTACGGTGACTTGTATGTTGGCCCCGCAGTCGCACCATCGGCCCCGCAGTGGCACCATCGACACTTGGTTACGACACTCACGAATCGGAGCAATGTCAAATACATCGTCCACGTCCGCGGCGTAAACAGATTTACCCAATCACATCAACATGATCGTCCACGTCCGCGGCGTAAACAGATTTACCCAGTCACATCAACAGGCGGTGGTTTGCACCGCCATTGCCGGCCCGGGTTGCTAAGTGCTACGTCGAGCATGCCTTCATATAGTTTATTTCCTGGGACGAGTATCTGTTGTCCTCATTAAAACTTAGTTATCAGTGAAATTATTACAAATCTGTGCCGTTAATTAAGCACGGTTAATTAAGCACGGTGCATGGTGCTCATGCGATTTTATCGTGATATCAGTGCTGATTCATTCATGTTCCGTGATTTGTAATGCCCACCCGGTTTCGAATGTTGCCAGCTTATCCTATCCAAATCAGCGACACCGGTCAGCATCTGCAGTGGGCAAACAAACCTCGAGAGCGATATTTTTGCATATGTCTTCTTTCGGCCACAACCATTCTCCCAACGCAGCAAATCATGTGTGAGGACATCTTCAGTGTTTCTCAGCATAAACCAAGGAATACAGCAGCTAATGTCATGCAGCTGAGAAATAGTCGGTCGTCACAATACCGTTCCACACTGCTTACCAGCCACACAACCCGCCGTGTCCGGCTGTGGCGCTCCAGCATGGGCGTCGCAAGTGTGTGTGTGTGGGGGGGGGGGGACGCGTCCCCGCAACATTTCCGGATTTAAACATTACCCCTAACCCGCCCTAGGAACGGGTTATGGACATTGCATGGAAATAATCGACTTCAAAATGTCTCTGCCCCCGCCCCCCAACTTTCAAAAGGTGCGACGCCCTTGCACTCCATCAATGATCTGACTAATTCGTGTACAGACTCAGACAAACTTGCGGAATTTGCATGTCAATCTTCCTAGAACGTCGCTACAGATTTAATTGAGGATAGATGAATGTCACTACCACACTCCATTGAGGACATACTGACGTCACTGACGTCACTGACGTCCCTGCCACACTCCATGGAGGACAGACGAATGTCACTGACGTCCCTGTCACACTCCATTGAGGACAGATGAATGTCACTGACGTCCCTGTCACACTCCATTGAGGACAGATGAATGTCACTGACGTCCATACCACACTCCATTGAGGACATACGAATGTCACTGACGTCCCTGTCACACTCCATTGAGGACAGATGAATGTCACTGACGTCCCTGTCACACTCCATTGAGGACAGATGAATGTCACTGACGTCCATACCACAATCCATTGAGGACAGACGAATGTCACTGACGTCCATACCACACTCCATTGAGGACAGACGAATGGCACTGACGTCCCTATCACACTCCATTGAGGACAGATAAATGTCACTGACGTCCATATCACACTCCATTGAGGACAGACGAATGTCACTGACACGTCCCTGTCACACTACATTGAGGACAGACGAATTTAGCACTGACGTCCCTGCCACACTCCATTGAGGACAGATGAATGTCACTGACGTCCCTACCACACTCCATTGAGGACATACGAATGTCACTGACGTCACTTCCACACTACATTGAGGACATACGAATGTCACTGACGTCACTTCCACACTCCATTGAGGACAGCCATATGTTACTGACGTCCATACCACACTCCATTGAGGACATACGAATGTCACTGACGTCCATGCCACACTCCATTGAGGACATACGAATGTCACTGACGTCCACGCCACACTCCATTGAGGACAGATGAATGTCACTGACGTCCATACCACACTCCATTGAGGACAAAGTAAGGTAGAAAATGATAGACCTGTTAGTCTTACCTCCTTAGTTTGTAAAGTACTGGAATCAATCATTAAAGATAAAATAGTAGAGTATTTGGATGAATATAAAATCATTAGGGACAATCAGCATGGCTTCAGGAAGGGTTATTCGTGCTTGACCAACCTTCTGCAGTTTTTGGATGTGGCAACCGATAGTTTTGATAGGGGTGAACAGCTTGATGTAGCGTATCTTGATTTTAGTAAAGCTTTTGATAAGGTTCCCCATAAAAGATTAGGATTACAACTGAAAAGCCACGGAATAAGCGGCAAGGCGCTTGATTGGATCGAGTTTTGGCTCTCAGGACGGCAGCAAAGAGTTTGACTAAATGGGGTCAAATCTGAATGGAGAGATGTGCGTAGTGGGGTGCCTCAAGGCTCAGTTTTAGGCCCATTGTTACTTTTAATATTAATCAATACAATCGAAAATGGTGTAGACAGTAAAGTGTTAAAATTTGCTGACGATCTTAAAGTTTTCAGGGTTATTAGGAGAGATAACGACCAGGATCTTTTCCAGTCGGATCTGGATAGGTTGGTTCAATGGTCAGAAACATGGCAAATGGAATTTAATATTAACAAATGTAAAGTTATGCATGTAGGCCGAGTAGAAAGAAGAACTTCGTACGAAATGGGGAGACAGGAGATGTCACAGACCGTAATGGAAAGGGACCTAGGGGTAATAGTTAACAGTAAGCTGTCTGCATCCGACCAGGTAACCAAAGCTAGAAAACAGGCGCTTAGGATGCTTGGTGCCATTTACAGGAATGTTCTTATAAAGTGCTGAGGTGATAATTAAACTGTATTGTGCATTTGTTAGACCACATTTAGAGTACTGTGTTCAAGCTTGGTCTCCAACGTATGAGAAAGATTGTTGGTTACTAGAAAGGGTACAAAAACGGACAACGAAAATGGTTAACGGTATTAGTAATTTAGAATATGAGGATAGGCTTAAAACATTGGATATGTTCTCACTTAAATACAGAAGATTGAGGGGGGATCTCATTGAAGTTTTTAAGTTTGTAAATGGTCAACAGATTGGGTATTTAAAGAACTTGTTTGATTTTGATAGGGAGAAAAGAGGGCGATGCCATCAGCATAAACTTATTGTTAAACAAAGCAGGACTAGACAGTCGTTTTTCAGTAGAAGGGCTGTGAGCCATTGGAACAATTTACCAGGTGATGTAATCAGTGCAGCCACATTAGTTTCTTTCAAATCTGGGCTCGACAAATATTTTGCGGAAAGGGTTTTGTTTATCAATATTCCTGGGATTAGTCTTAGTTATAGTGATACACATATGTGAATATACATAAGAACATAACTAATTGAAATAGGTTGCTTACAAGAAAGGGATTATATTGAGAAGGAAGATTGTGTATGTGTGGGACTGGAGTAATTACAACGTTTGTATGGATTGAATGTCTTGTGAATGTAGATTGCTAAATTCTGAGGTTCGTGTGTGCAGGACGATGTAGGGTTAACGATGTATATGTACTGGATGTTAAATTCTGAAAATGGTTAGTGTGTATTACATGATATGGTGCCCTGCGAGGCAATGTATGTGGCCGTTCATGTCCGTTGTCACATGTGTGCCGTTCACGTCCATGTGTGCCGTTCACGTCCATGTGTGCCGTACAACCCAGGACGGGCCCATGAGGCTCTTTGTTGTACTGAAAATGTATGTCTTTATGTCTTTATGACAGACGAATGATACTGACGTCCATACCACAGTCTGTCCTCAATAGAGTGTGGCAGTGACGTCAGTCTGTCCTCAACCCTGGAAGCAAACTGTCCCCCAAAACAAAATGGAACCGCGCGTCGCGCTCAAGGTCGTACAAATTGCAGGTAGGACTATACCAGTGCGCATCCTTTTGTGCAGATCGCCAAATGACGTCACCGGTAGTACTGTGCACTACACTGTACAGCCTCGAGACTGTCGTATCCAGGTTGAAATATACGCACTGATGGATCCCAAATAAAATGCTTCACTGCAACAATGGAGCTGCTAGACATGAAACATTTCAGTATATATTGTCTGAAAATGATTTTGTTTAAAATACAAATAACCATTTCACTCAGATTCAAGATGTTTCGGGATTTTCTATTGTGATTTTTCGGCCTTTTTTGGAGGGAGGGGGAGGGGACATACGTTTGCCTTCCGATTTTTCGCTTTGTGGGGGGGGGGGGCAGCTGGCCATTGTGCCCAGCCGTAGATCCGCCACTGAGTGATATCATATCAGCCATATAATCGGCAGTGATATCATATCAGCCATATAATCGGCAGTGATATCATATCCGCCACATAATCGGCAGTGATATCATATCAGCCACATGATCGGCAGTGATAGCATATCCGCCACATAATCGGCAGTGATATCATATCAGCCACATGATCGGCAGTGATATCATATCAGCCACATGATCGGCAGTGATATCATATCAGCCACATAATCGACAGTGATATCATATCCGTCATATGATCGCCAGTGATATGATATCCGCCTTGGAGATCGCAGGGCTGCTGGGCTGAGGCACTTCTGTGGCGGCTGACGTGACTGTGGACTAATACCGTAACCAGTGAGGCCAGCGGAAGTCTTCGCTTGACTAATTATGATACCGCATGGTGCTTTCACCTGGATAATTCAGTGATGGCCTACCCTTCGTTACGCTACGGAATTACGCTACGCTACGTTTGGTTTTGGGGGCAAAGCTACGCTACCGAATACGTTACGTTATATTTTTCTACGTTACCGATTACGTTATTTTGCATTACAGGTAGCTTGGAATGTATCGTACTACGATACAAAAGATATCAGGATTATAATCATCAGATAGGTAACGGTGAATTCTTCTTCATTCAGATTTCTAACTTTACCTATAAACCAGTCGCCATGCATTTCTTTCGTGGCAGACAGTTGCGAAAATATTCCTAACACAAAACATCTTCATTAGTTAAAATAATTGGTACAAAGGTCATAGCTAACTTATATCCATGGACACAGCGGCCAGTGGCAGCAGTCGCGTTCAGGGTCAGGTGACGCCAGAGGGCGGGGCGGACTTCGTCCAGGTATGTTCGGGCACGTACAACTTTCGCTACTAAATCCAGCCAGTGACCAGAAATTGCGAGATCTGTGATGGTGGGGTCAGGGGCTGAACAATAAGCTCTGCTTAGCGTGGGACCTGACCTCGGAATTCCGTACACTAAAAATATTCGTACTAGATTTATATGAACAAAAATAACTGTATTTCAAAGTATTTAAATATTCCAAAGTATTTAAATATTTCAAATTATTTAAGTATTTCAAAGTATTTAAGCATTTCAAATTATTTAAGCATTTCAAATTATTTAAGTATTTCAAAGTATGTAAGCATTTCAAAGTATGTAAGTATTGCAAAGTATGTAAGCATTTCAAAGTATTTAAGTATTTCAAAGTATTTAAGTATTTCAAAGTATTTAAGTATTTCAAAGTATGTAAGCATTTCAAAGTATTTAAGTATTTCAAAGTATGTAAGCATTTCACAGTATTACAAAGTTGTCACAACCCCCGCCAACGAGTCGGACATCCGCCGCAGAGCCAACCCAAGTTCGAGGATTGTCACGGTCTACACACGGAACCCGGCACTGATCACGGTCGGCGGTCGGGGCGGCACGTGACCGACCGGCTGGGCTGCCAGTTATGCCGCCGCCGTTATACGGCGGCGGACACCCCGAAATATATATTGAATTGGTCTGATGTTTCCATGTCGAGGCCGACATCCGGGTCTTTTGTCTTGTTGAAGCTGATGGCGTACGCTCTGAGGTCCTTCCAGATGTTCTTGGACGATGTTCGGATCGTGAAAAACTCAGCTCGTATCTTCGCCAAGGCGGCCTGTTTCGGAGTGTGGTGTATTGATTCCGAGAGGCGTCCGTTCGCAGAGCGTTGATCGATTGCGAGCTGAGCCTTTCTGCGAGCTGAGTCTCTTCGTAGCTGCAGGTCTTGAAGTTCTTCATTGAGTGTGATCCAGGGGCACTCTGCGCTTGAAACGGATCCGCTTCAGAGGACAGTGGATGTCGACTGCCACATTCAGGGTCTTGAGGAACGCTGAGTAGGCAGCTTCCACTTCCTCCGACCCATACATGCTGGTCCAGTCCGATGTGAGCAGATCCAGACACAGATGATCGAAGTCTGTGCGTTTCACGGAGCGTGTGGTCACCTCCCGTAATTTCCGGCTGGCACTGGGGAACGGCGCGTCGGCGACAATCAGGTCGTGGTCGCTGGCGTGAGCCCTGATGACTCCGGTTGTAATGTGGATGTCCGCTTGATTGGTGACTATGTGGTCAATCAGAGAAGGTGTCAAGCCTGGGTGTGTCGGTTGTTTGACGAGTTGTACGAGTTGTATGAGGTACGAGGTTGTATGAGGTACGAGGTTGTACGAGGCCTCGATTTTGAATCTGTCAGCAGCCGAGTACTGCACAGCGTCTGTTTTTTTTTTAGGCCGAAGAAGGTCGATGTTCAGGTCACCCAGCAGGTACATTGGTTTTCCAGTGCCGCTGACCTCCAGCAGCTGGTGTCTGAGCGAGTCGAGATCATTCGAGACAGCCGTCCGTCGGGAGGCCGGTAGATGGCCCCGATAGCAGCCGATCGGCCGCGGGAGGACGACACTGACAGCCACATCGTTTCGAGCCGACCCGTGGTTGGTGAGGAGACTTTCATCTGTGACACGGCGATGCTCTCTCTAACTAGCACAGCGAGTCCTAATCCACGTGTTTTTTTCTCGACCGCGTTTGGGCTGCATCCGGTCCAGACGGAACGCCCTGTATCCCGCAAAGATGAGTATTTCTCTTCTGATCTGCGTAGTCAGCCAGGTCTCACAGAGAATGTCGATGAGACACAGCAATACACAGAGATACACAGACACAAAGAGAATGTCGCGATGTTGTTCTCTCGCAGGACCATACAGGCTTCATCCAGTTTTGGTGGCAGTGACCGGATGTCTATATGCCCTGGCTTGAGTTTTGCGTGCTGTGTTCCGTTGGCCGGTGTAGGCGCTCCTGAGGCCCGCCCGGACCCGCCGGCCACCCGGCGGCGCGTCTGACGCAGGCTCAGCCGGGTATTCTTTTTCCAGACTGCTACTCGCCACCTCGGAAAAAATATTATAACATAACCTAACCTAACCTTTTCCGAAAAACAAACAAATACAACATAACGTAGATGTGGCGAGCAGAAATCTGGAAAAAAAATCAGCGGGACGGCCGCGCTAGGCAGAGGGGCGCCCCGCCGGCCAGCTCCGTGACCGGCCAGCCCCGTACCGTCCGGCCGGCTCCTCCCCTCGCCAGCCCGTGTCACACGTGGACCGGTATGTCACAATCAGTGGCAGTTGCAGGCTCCACTGTTGGAGAATGGGGCAGCTGGACGAGGACGCGGCCGCAGTTCGGGCGCCGTCCGCCAGTGCGTCGGTCTACGTCGGTGATAAGTCACCATTTATTTATACAAGTCTTGAATGGTCCTATGCGTGACCCACTGTTCATCCTTCGGGGATGCACCGTATTTGCTCATAAATATATAAATATATATATATATATATATATATATATATATATATATATATATATATATATATATATATATATATATAGTAATGTATTGTGACCAAATTAACCATACGAATCGGCATCCGTTTTTGGAGTACGTTGACGAATGAAGTATCCTGTAACAGTATTAATCTTCCTATCCATGCTACGCGACAGGACCGGAGCCTGCGCCGGCCTGCCATGAAAACGGCGGCTGGACAACGCTCCTTTGCTTACCTCGCGGCATCACTGCTGAACGCGCTGCCTGAGGACGTGAGGGGATGGAACCGGCAGCGTTCAAGCGAGCCGCAAAGCCTCTCCTGTTACAATAAGTGACTGTGATATGTATGTGTACGTGTGGTATGTGCATGTGTGACTGTGTGTTTTCCTACCGTGACACTTTTGACTTTCCTACTGTTTAACTCCTTCGACTAAGGAAACAGAATAGCCACGCTTTTATTGGTCTGCTATTGTCAATACAATACACTACGGTCCTATTTGCACGGTATAGCAGAGACCGGGGTCACATGGCCGCAGGAGCGACTTGGCTGCCCGCATGTTGACGCTCTCTGGCAACCCCGAAGGAATACATTTGAACATGTCACCATCTCTCGGCGTTGGGAGTAACCGATGCAAACTGATGGAACGGGAATTTTCACCCAAAAACGTAACTGTTGCTTCCGTACAAAACTTTGTATGGTGTCTGGGTTGCATCAAAATTCTGATAATATGGTGCGACGTGTTAGCAATTCAAGCAACTATGTGACCGATTTGATAGTTTTAGCGATCTTTGGCGAGTGTGCAGACTGTGTTTATTCTAAAACCGTGCCGGGGCGACTTGGCCGGTGCGGTGGGGGTGAATTGGTCGGGGGCCAAGTCCCCGCGGTTTTGTAAAAATGATTATACTAATCGCACTTACTCTGTGCACAGCTCTCTCATGCCACCTACGTCAAGCGCAAGGTCTGATCAAACTCTTCTTTTTTTTGGGGGGGGGAATCCAGTGGCGTATTTCCAAAGGTAGCAGGCCGTCAGCCGTCAACGAAAAGACCGGGGGGACTTCACATCTTGGGGGGAGGGAAATGTAGTTTGGCCCCCTTGAACAGTCTTGGGGGTGGGGGGGGGCATGGCCCCGTTGCCCCCCCCCCCCCCCCCTCTGGATCAACCTTTGGTCAAGCGCGGCAATCGCACCGCGTACACACGTGACCAACTGCTGGCTGCGGTGGAGCGGGTGCGGAATAGCGCCTTCCTGAAAGTCGTGTCTGCCGAGACCGGCATCCCCGTCCGGTCGTCTACTCGGCGATAGAAGAACGACGGCTCCGTCTCAGTCCGGCTCCGTCCACGATGCAAAACGGTATTCACAAAATGCTCTCGGCGGCGAAAGGCGATCATACACTGGTCTGATCACGACCTTCGTCGTTGAAGCTGACTCACCCGCAGTGGAGATTACCTACTCCATCCCAACCCCCGGCCAAGTGACCCCACCCCCGGCCAAGTCGCCCCGTCCCGGCCCCGGGGTGACTTGGCCGGTTGAGTGACCTGTACAAATGTGTAAATACTACTAAAACGAATTGTACTATCGTTGTATGGTTAATATACCAGAACAACAAATAGTTTTGACACCTATTAGCATTGTGTAAGTGATCAATTAATGTGGCCATTATTTTAAAATATATTGTTTAAAAAAAAACGGTCAAGTGACTCCGGTCTCCCCTACAGTTATCACATCCGGTAAGTTAAAACCGTCCTTCTCTACTGGCATATTGATGGTACCCTTAGCTACCTTTGGTGGACGTCCACGACCACGCCAGACACATTGCATTATGAGACTTTGAATGGTTGTCAGCAACTTTTCCTCGATGCGATCAGCTGCCAATAAAAAAACGAGTTGTGATGCTAGGAGAACTTTCGCTACCGTTATCATCCCCTTTATAGTTAAATCATTAATCACGCTGATCACATAGTTCGAGTGTCTTTTTTATTGTCGTTCCCACAACAGCACCGCCCACCACCTCCATACTCATTGCAGCTTTCAATTGCACTGTGAACTGAATGCAGCCAGGGGCCCGGGAACGATTTTAAAGTTGAGGGGAGGCGAAACCAAATATTTTGTTTTTGCAATCTTCTCACTTTTAATCTTGGTGCACCTTTTCGTTGCCAAATTTTCCTCATTGGAAACCCGAAAACACGGTTCTAAAGGTCATCAAAAATAACAGAAACTATTTCTACATTTTTTGGTTCAGGTCAATATTGAGGTCACCAGAGGTCATCAAAGGTCAGATTTTCCAGTTTTAGGACATCGCTCCAGAAACTCCAAAATATCTCGGGAACTATGATAGCTAGGAACAAACGAAAACAATATTAGAAAGTTCTTGAAATATTCAATCATAACGTGTCATCAAATTTTATCTCATGCTTATAGTTTGGGCTCCAGGGGTCATCAAATGTCAAAAGGGCTATTTTGTGGCAAAACGTTCGCAAATAACTTTTTACCTAATAAAGATACGGCAATGATTTTGACGACATGATGTTCGTCTCATTAAAGCGCTTCGAATTACATTTATTTGGACCAGTTTAGGTTATCTTAGAATTTTGACCTCAGGTCAAGATCAAGTGGTGACCCAAGTAGGTCATGTTGCATATTGGGAGACGTGTATTGACGAGACAAACACATTTATGCCGGTTCCACTTCTTTATCTTCATTCTATTGAGAGTTATTGACACAAAAAGTGTGGTAACCTCAGCTGACCTCGGCTGACCCTGTAGGAGTCACTGAACAAAAATTGAACCTGGATCATCAATAATAACATAAATAGCATGAACCTGAATGAACTGGACTGATATCATGCGTATCCTCGGAATAGGAAACATTTTAATATTTCCCCATTTACTTATAATTGGAGGTCACGAAATGAAACCGACCAGCCACCTTATGTCACCGATATTCAACATCTTAGATATTCGAATTGTAGGTATCTATGACCTTATGAAATCCTGTAAGTTTGAAACCGATTGGCTAAAAACTGTGGCTGTGGTACGACCGCAAACTTATTTGGAGGTGTGGTCACGTGACCTGAGATGTCCCGTGGTCAGGAATTGTACACAATGTGGGTAATTGATGCCCAAACAGGTATGCCAAAAACGGTGGCTGAAACGGCGGCGCTGTGCGCCGTGCGCCGTTTTTTAAACGGCGGCGCTGTTCGCCGTGTGCCGTTTTTGAAACGGTGGCGCTGTACGCTGTGCGCCGTTTTTTAAACGGCAAAAACGGCGCGCCGCCGTTTTTTCGCTATCCTCGAAACACCTTAGGGGGAGGCGTCTAAACGCCCCGCCCCCGGCACGGCGCGGGTTAACATAAAAATAAAAAGTTATGAAAAAGTGGGGGGCATGCCACCCCCCGCTCCCTACTATGAGCCGTATCCCTTTGTAAACCCGCCTGTCGTCTGATAAAATACTCGTACCTGACGCCTGACGTTTTTTATCTTGAAGAAGCCCACCAGTGTGGGCTGCACCGACCGCTTCATCACCGTATCACGGTAACCTACGAAATGTACGATAACTCTTGCTTGCAATTGCCGCCCCGTCGGCACAGACCGCGAGGACACCTAGAGGGCCGCACGCCAGTTTGACCACATCCGTAACGTTGACGTGGGATAAACTTATTAAAAAAATGCAGCAGATGTTTATCGCCGTCAGTGCAGCAGCGGATCCAGAACGAGAGTTTGGGGGGGGGGCAACATTCCAAATAGTCTCACATAATTCGGGAAACTCATCGGATTTCGCTTTCTTATGCATTGAGAGCTGATTTAACCCTCACCAGTGCAGGAGGGAGAGTTGATACCCCCTCCCCCCTCGGTTTTTGGGGAATAACTCGCGTAAATATCAACCGATTGCGATGAAACGTTCAGTACCCTACTTGTCAACAATGTTACACATATTCTGAAAAATGTAAGTTGTTGGTCACATGACCCGTGACCTTTGACCTGTTTGTCAAGGTCATGTCAGGCGCAACTGGCGTCCCGTAGTATTGATCATTGTAACTTGTGCAGTTTCATAGTGTTTGTTGTTCAGGAAGCAAATACACAGGTGTTCCCAGGTGACAGTTGTGGTTTCCATTGAGATTGTGACCTCCAATGGCCTCATTACTTTTTGGCTTCTGGCAGTTTCTAGGACATTTTGTGACGCTGATTTCAAATATGGAATCCATGTTGCATAATTATGTGTTCCAGTGGGGTCATGCGCCCCAACAGGTCAACCGAGGTCACTGACCTCAAATGACCTGACATGACCTGACTTGCCTTTTTTGGAATTTGTCAGCTTCTAGGACATTTTGTGACGCTGATTTCAAATTTGGCACCTATTTAGCATAATTGTATGCTCATTCGCGATTCTAGCTCGATTAAATTAAATTTATACGCATTGACAGTTTGGTTGAATTATGGGTCATTGACATGACCTCAGAGGTCACCTAATAACGTAGGACCTTCAAATAGGGTATCAATAGCTTTCTCTCGTGACAAGCAGCACGCTCGTTTTTGAATCGAAGCTCTAGCACAATTAGGGACGAAACACTAGGGGGAGTTGTACCAACCCCCTTGTACGCACTGATCGGACGCTGCACGGGCGAGGGCTAAAGCAAGCTTTCCTTTGTAAAAGTTGCTTAGATTTGCTTCTATATCAGTAAATGTGTCAATTTTACGCCAATTTCAGGCGGTTGGGGGGGGGGGAATTGCCCATTTTTCCAAACCGTAGATCCGCCACTGCGTCAGTGCGTCATTTTAACGATGATGCGCCAAGCAGACAACTGCCAGTTGCCACCAAATGTACTGCTACCAAAGTTTTCCATTATATCTTATAGATCATTTAATGGAAAAAGGAAAGGGAAGGAAAAGAAAGGTATACGATACTGCTATAAAGGCAAAGCTATATAATAATAATACTTATGACATGCTATAAAATAAAACAAAACAAAAATGAAAGTGACATAAGCAGGCTTTCATATTTTATATAACGTTTTGTGAAGAAAATTGAAAGAGATCATTTTTAGGGAAACTTCTGCTCGCCAAAGTTGGGGGGCCGCCTTCCCCGGTCCATATGTGGGGGGGGGGGGCAAGTGCCCCGCTGCCCCCTCCCTGTTCCCAAGCTCCTGATTGCAGCTTTCAATTGCACTGAACCATACCCCGATAATCTGTATTTTGACAACAGGCTCGCGACCGCAAACGAGCTGTTCACATTGCATTTTCGTACCGAGCCACATATGTAAAATAACTGTGTCCTGAGGTCCGGACACATCCCCAAATTATCGCACCATGTCTGTGACTTTTCTGCTGACGAGCAGTCTTTGACAAATTAGGTTGTATCGTCACAATATTGCGATACCTTAAACGTGATGCCTGAAGCCTCAATACCCACACCGGTTTCTCTAATTTGGATAGCCAAAATGTACACCACTAGCACGAACAAAGGCGCTGAGGCCGGACACCCCTGCTGGAGACCCGTGACGGCTTAAACCAATTAGACGTGTAACCATTGTTTGTCATCAATTATGTGTTTTTATGCAGCAGCTGGACCCAGCTTATGACATTATCGCCAAAATTGCATTATCTAAGAACGTCATGCATGAACTCATGTTCTACAGTATTGAACGCGTTTTTAAAATCGAGTACCATAAGAATTTCCTCAAGCACATATGCGTTGCAATTAGTGATGTCATTTTTCAGAAATTTCCTGACCGATTCCAAACCGATACTGAATAGAAGGCATTACGGTGGACCGAATACCGACCGATTTTGGTTGAAGCCAGAAATGTCCAAAATTTGACCGATTTTCAAATTGTATACTTATTTATGTAGATAACACGCGGTAAAAATTTATTTGTTTAGCATCATAAAACGCACATGTACAGTTTCCAAAAAGACAGTATAATTGTGAAAAAGCGAACCAAATACATTTACAAAGCAAAGTAATGATTAGTAATAGTTATTAGTACAAAGTAAGTAATTATGCTGCAAGCAAGACCGAAAGCACATTGAAAACAGGATGGAAAAAAGTGATTTGAATCATTTCATATTAATTTGCAGCATAATACATATTACATAAATACATACATAGGAATACATACATTTTATCTGGCCAAAGTTGGAGGGGCATAATGGTTACTGGTTTGTGCTTGCATAATGGTTACTGGTTACTGGTTTGTGCTTGGTTACTGGTTTTTGCTTAACCCGCGAGTCACTGGGGGGTGGGTTAGCCCCCCCCCCCCCTTAGGAATATTAGGAATATTTCAACAACTAATGCAGATATCGACGCTAAACTTTCAGTACCTATCTGGGCATCATTTTTACACCTTGTGGGAAAAAAATAAAAAAGTTCGTCAGATTTTATTTGAGATATAGTGAATTTAGTGACGCCACTAAACACGATTTGGACACCAAAATCGGCTAAACTTTGCCAGGCCGTACAAATGCCGCATTTGAAGCAAAATGCAATCGAAAAATGATAAAAGGTATAAAATTGAAAGGGCTACAAACCAGCCATCTCGAAATAAAATAAAAAATTTGACTCCCAAAATTTCATTTTTTTTGTTGAAAAATGCTCACAAAATCAAATTTGTCAAAGATATTGAAAAAAACGGAATATATGTCAGATAACGACATATGGCCAACTACCATACCAAATTTCAAAATTATATCATCTTTTTTGACTGTCATGGCATATAAAGTATGGGTAAATCATGACGTCATATTTTTTAATTGCGTTTTTGGGGCTTTTATTGACCGGATGCAGACAAATAAATGCCAGCACTGTTTTTTTTATAGGAAAAAAACTGATATAGAAACATGCTTTTTTCATTTAGATTTATACATTTCAAATTTTGACCTTCAGTGACCTGAACTTGACCTGAACTTGACACTAACTTCACGTAAATTAAGTCAGGTGGTAACATTATTACCACTATATAATTATACGCGTAAAAGCATCCATAAAACATGTGCTGCATGACTTTCGTAGATATTTTGTATGTAGTGACCTTTTGTGACCTGACCTTGACCTTGATCTTTTCCAACAATCTCACTTTAGCTCATGTGGGATATGTATCATACCTTTGACAGCACTTTGTGAGATTATAGGCGCAATCGAAGGCCATGGATGGCAAGTATTGTCCATAAACTCAAATACCTCTATTTTGACGTTTGACTTGACCGTGACCCGACATGTGACCATAATTTGATTTTTTAAAGTTTGTGTTATGCTGATCTCATTGAGCGCTTTAGAATGCCGCCTTGCGCGTCCCGCTGCGATCATTGGTCCTGAAGATACCAGGGGGCTACCCCCCCCCCCCCCCCCCCCAGTGAGTCGTGTTACAGAATATACCCCAGTGACTGCCGGGTTAAGATGGTATACAATACTTAATTTTAAGGACTTTACTTCTTCTTGGGAGCAATATCTTCAATCTTGATATATTAATGATGTGTTCTATTTAGCATTTACATTAATTAAAAGATTAGGCTGACCGAAAAGTTTGCCCGCCCCTGTAGCTCAGTAGGAGAGCGCTGGACTTCTGACCTATCCCGGTAGTGGCAGCCCGGGTTCGAGCCGCTTCGGCGCTCGCTATTTGCTCCTGACTGGGGTGGCCTGCGGCCGGTGGCAGCGGTCGCACTCAAGGTCAGGTGACGTCAGTGAGCGGGGCGGACCGTGTCCAGGTATGTCGGGCACGTAAAACTTTCGTCTCTAAATTCTGCCGGCCAACAGGAATTGCGCCATCGGGTGGTAGGGTCAGGACCTGCACAACAAGCTCTGCTTAGCGTGGGTCCTGACCTCGGAAATCCATCAATACAAAAACATTCGGACTAAATTTATAAAAGAAATGAATTTGGAGAAAATTAGCTGGATATGTGTAAAAGTGTGAAAAAGTGAATTGTTTAGATTAGGCTGACCGAAAAGTGTCCAACATTTTATAAGCCTGACCGACTGATTACCAAATCGGTCACAACATTTTTTCAGTTACCAAAATGTCGGTAACCGATTGACACTACTAGTTGCAACAGTGTATTACGTCGGCTATAGTTCTCAGATTAGCTCCAATATATCGGCCCCTAATTGATCCCGTCTGATCTGGAGCAACCAGTACATGTATTCCTCTCTCTTCTATTCTATTTGTCAGCAAAACTAGCTGAAACACATTCTTCTTTACACTATATTTCATACCTTAAAAAATCAATCATTCACTCACAGACACATCAAATAAAAACAATCATCTTCGCCACCAAGCCAACAAGTCACAGAAGGCCTTGGACTCCACCAACTCAACTTGAGTCCAAAAACTCTGCCCGCCAAATCCCAACACTCTGATGGACTGCGGTCGCTCAAGGAGGCAAGAAAGTTGAGCAAGATGAATTAGCTCACTCCAACTTTACTTGAGCCCTGGCTGGTCAGGACCCCAAACACCAACTGACCACCAGCCAAACTTGGGCTCAGTGCTGCACGGCCACCGCACAAAAGCCTCAGCGGCACGCACGCACACCTCTGCCTCACTCTCAACTCTCAACTTAACTACATGACCCGACCTGACCCCGAGTTCCCGCCACGAGGCCCCCCCCCCCCCAGGGAAACCACGAGGTCACAGTCAAATTCATATCTTTTAACACAGAGAAAATCGTTAAACTTAAACTGGCGCAGATAAGACAAACTCAATCTAAACAAACATAAAAGTAGACTAAAATACTGCAAACATGAAAACTGGCTACTAAATGAAAATCCCCAACATCTTCCCGCCTTTTGACTGACGCAGCAATCTAAAATACATAAGGCAATACACTACATGGACTCTTGGCCTCGCGGAGAAGGAAGGTTGAGCAGTGAGCGGGTTCACTCGTCACACAGCTCCAATTCACACAGTCGCTGGACTGCCCGGGTCCTCAGCTGGCCCCCTGGAATTCGGATCTCCGCTGACCTAGTCACCCCGTCCCTGCCCGGGTACAGTTTGGTGACTACTCCCAGCACCCACTTTATCCTGGGGACGTGGTCCTCCCTGATCAGCACCACTGACCCCGGCCTCAGCTTACCGTGAGAGGTGAACTTGCGGACCAACGGAGGCAAGGTCCGCAGGTACTCATCTTTCCATACGGACCCGAATCGGTTGAGCCATCTCTCACGCACGCGGGCTCTGTCCAACAGCATCTTACCACTCACCGACTTTGGACCCTCCAGCACCCTAGCTAGGAAGCCGGCACCGCGTCCCGTCAAAAATGACTGGGTGTTAGCGGGCTCTCACTGTCTGGTGAGTCAGTCACCTGCGTCAGCTGTCGTGAATTCACACACGACTTAACTTCCATCAGCACAGTCTCCAACTCTACTCGAGTGAGACACCTGTTGCCCAACGACTTCCGCAGTCCCACCTTCACAGAACGCACCAGCCGCTCCCACCAGCCGCCCCACCACGGTGAGCGCGGCACGATGAACCTCCACTGGGGAGCGAGATGTCCGAAGTATCGGTGGAGCATCGCGTCAGCTCCACAGAACGTCCGTGCGTTATCTGAGTAGATAACGGACGGCAGACCTCCTGGCTGCGAAGCGCCTGAGAGCCATCAGGAATTCGGCCTGCGACAACGATCCCGTTAACTCGAGGTGCACCACACGTGTCACAGCACAAGTGAAAAGGCACACGTAGAACTTCTGGCGGGGACAGTCGACAGCGAAAATCGGTCCCGCAAAATCCACACCGGTGACTGTGAACGGCGGGGCTCTCGTCACCCTGTCACGCGGCAGCGGTGCCGCCGGCTCGTTGCAGGCCTGAGCGTCCTGCCTCTGGCAGCTCACACACAGACGCTTCACTCGCTTTGCGAGACAGAGTAGGCCCACAACCCAGTACGCCGCTCGGACTGCAGTGATGAGCGTCGACACGCCGCAGTGGCTCATGAGCCGATGCTGGTCCCGAACCAGAAGCTCAGCGAACCAGCCCTTCGGAAGCAGACCCGGGTGCCGCTCCTCATGCGACAGCTCAGACTGCTGCAGTCTGTCCCTGACTCTCAGGAGTCCATCTTCATCTATGAACGGAGTCAGCCTGTAAACACTGGAACTCCTCGGAACCTCCTTGCCCTGCTGCAGCGCTCTCAGCTCTGCTGTGAACGGCTGTCGCTGCTCCTCTCGCAGCAGCACGTGTCGGGCCGACACGATCTCGTCAGCGGACAGATCATCGTGGGTGCACTGCTGACGCGTGCTCTGCGCGCGCGCGTTGTTACAGAATCGGTGCACCCAGCCCACAACTCTGACCGCCTTCGACAGAGATGACCAGCGGGCGGTGTCGAACACCGGCTGGTCACCCACACCAGCCACCAGACAGGGGCCGTCGTCACTCTCCGTCGGCGCCGAGCCAACCTCCACTGCCGCGCCTGTCAGCTGAACTGACTCAGGCAGGTCGTCACGAGACACCGGCGCCACGCCAGCGGCGGGCCGACCCTGCGGCGTGGCGAGCCAGCTCGGACCACTGAACCACAACCGTGAATCGACCAGCTCCTCCGCTGACAGCCCGCGGGTTGTCAAATCGGCCGGGTTCTCCTAACCTGGACAGTGCGACCAGTCTGACGGAGTCGTCAGACTCTGGATCTCTGTCACTCGATTAGCGACAAACTGCTTCCACCGCTGAGGCTCCCCACGGATCCATCCCAGCGCGATCATTGAATCCATCCAGCACCGAGTCACTGTGTCCTCAGAAAACCGCAGAACCTGCCGCACGAGTACGGCAAGCCGCGCGGCCAGCAGACTACTTAGAAGCTCGAGCAGCGGCAGCGTGACTCGCTTCAGTGGCGCCAGTCGTGCCTTAGCCATGACCAGCGATACCTCACTGGAGCCGTCTGACCGGGCGGTGCGAAGATATACCGCCGCTCCGTACCCCTTTGGAGACGCGTCACCGAAGGCGTGCAGCGACACATCCTCACCAAGACGCCAGCCGCGGGTCGAGTAGCAGCGCGGGATCTGCAGCTGCTTCAGCGCCTCAATACCGCTCAGCCAGTCCAAGAAGACAAGGCTGCGGTCCGCGGGGAGCGCATCGTCCCGGCCCAGCCCTAGCTGCCACAGCTCCTGGAACAGGCTCTTCGCCACCATCACGAATGGCGCCACAAACCCCAACGGATCGAACAGCCGAGCTATGCAGCTCAGTACTACTCGTTTGGTTGAAGTCAGGTCAGCGGGAACCGTTAGAACCACAAACGAGAAGGCGTCCTCGCCCGGGCTCCACATCACTCCCAGGACCTCTGCTCTCACGCTCGCCGCTGCCAGAGGCCTATCAAACACCACCGGACTGCTCGATTTGCACTTCGTCAGTGACATACCTGCGTCAGCCATCACGGCGTGAGCTTCAGTCAGCAGAGAGCTTGCCTCCTCCTCCGAGTCAGCGCCTGGAAGGAGACATCAACGTAGAAGTTGTCCGACTTCTCCGTTATCGCACTGGACGGAGGGCACGTGGACAGGTGATGCTGAATCGTCGCGTTCAGCAGAAACGGACTGCTACTGACGCTGAATGTCACCCTCCGGAACCGCATCACACGTTTCCGACCGTCCTAGATCCACAGAAACCTGTGGACGCCCCTGTCTTCCCTCCTCATGCTGATCAATCTGATTTCCAAATCATGCTGATCTGGCAATAGAAATACCAGGTAGCGCCATCCCAGTGTGCATCTTTCTGCGCAGGTTGCCAAATGGTGTGTTAGGGGGTACACCATTATATTGATTTGTACACCATTCACCAATAATTATATTTATGTAAAGTTTACAATATAAAATTAGTAAGTCATCACAGCAGTGATAATCCTGCCACTTAAATTGGAATTAGTGATGCGATCAAAGAACCTCACCAACACGTCACACCAGACAGAAAAAAGGATACCATCGCTCTCCAGCGTATGCTGTTTTGTTTGTTAGTCACCATGGACACATAAGAAATTTGTGCACCACAAATGTAAATATTAGCCAAACAAAATGTAAAATACTGCAATGCACAAAATACTCTTAAATCGCTGCCATACCAAAAAAGGACAAGATGCATTTACTTACTATGTGAATTATTTTAGTTGAAGGACTAGAACTCAAAACATATATTTAGCCACCCAAAGCTACACTTACTCATGTACAGCATTTTTAAACACCAGAATAGGTGAATCCTAATACACGTCATTTGACCAAACCACCCAATCATGTTGGAGGCATTGGGATGACATAGGTCTGATTACAACACTGAAAAGTGGGCTATCTTTGACTGTCTACAAGATGGTCTAGGCGGGTCTGGGGGCTGTCTGGTGTCACCCCCGGTAGGTGCTGCAGCACAGCAAGAGAACCATTCTAAATGTGGGTCCCTGTGACCGTAATTGCTGTAAGGGTTAGGTCAGGTTTGATTATTTATTGTTGTTGGTGACAGCAAAGCTTTGGTATTACTATCACACTTTTCTGTTTGTTGTATTACTACTCTCTTCTAATATGGACTTCAAGAACACCATTAACTGGGGGGGGGGGGTGAATTACTGAACTATTACCCAATTGATAGCAACAGTAAATCCCACTAATCTTCCCATGAATCAATAATCATGATCACACTCAAAACAAAGACCAAAATACATAAAGCACCGATCTTTTTCACTGTAGGTTTGTACTTGGGAATTCGTGATAAATGATGAGAATCGCCGCGTTATAAACGACTTTGTATATTTGCTACCATATTGCAAAATATTGTTGCCAAATGCTGTGACGTCACCCCGGGAGTCGTTTCTCCCTCGTGGGTAAACCATAGGCCTGTTCACGGGGTCCGCGCGGCGTGCGCGGGCACACGCACACGCACACGCACACGCACACGCACACGCAGACGCACACATATCAGGCCACAGAGAGCCGTATGGCACAGCGGTATTTCTGTAGTTACATTTCCGCACCACACGTTGCTTATGAATGCACAGCTTACAGCTGCTGATTGCAGGCGGTGGTGGCACCAATGGTCGCGGCAGTCGTCTCGATTCTCCCGCTCCTGCACGGCGTGAATCTGATCACGGTTCCTGATTGCAGGCGGTGGTGGCACCAATGGTCGCGGCAGGTGTCTCGGGTCTCCCGCTCCTGCACGGCGTGAATCTGATCACGGTTCCTGATTGCAGGCGGTGGTGGCACCAATGGTCGCGGCAGGTGTCTCGGGTCTCCTGCTCCTGTACGGCGTGGTGCTGATCATGGTCGCCGCCAGCAGGGCTCAGTTCTTCAGAGTCCCCTCCAGGAGCATTCAGCTCGGAGACAATGAGACCACAGGTGGGTAACTGTCAGGCCAGCACCTGGGACTGTATGGGAAACAGCACAACAGAGAACGTGTAGCAGGCCTATTCGGATGCAAACCGGTTGCGAGGTGTTGCGGGACGAAAAGCTTAGCGGCACGATTGCTGAACTCCTCAACTCAGCTGGCTCACGGCACAACAGTCGTGGCTGTGCTTTGGTCGCCGTTGATAACTTGGAAAGCTATTATTTTTTTCGACGACAGCCAGGGCAAAGGAAATGCAGGTCCTTGTTTAGTTTTTAGCCATTTAACTCCACGACATGCCAATTTGGTTAAATATTTCAATTTTGGCCATTTCATTTCAGACATTTGCCAAGAGCTCTGAAAGAAGTCCAGAAACTTGGGAATCGTACAAATAAAACTATCTTTAAAATATCAATGACCATTGACTGTGAAGAGAGCACGATAAAACTTGAATAAATCTTTGTTGGATCAAATTCCACAAATTGACCTACCGCCTACCAGGTTGAGGTTCCAGAAAGATATGACGGCAATTACTTCGAAAGATCCACGATCTGCAAGGTTTAAGAAAATGTTTTACAACATGCAGGTTTTGCAAGATCTCATGTCATTAACACGATACATGATCTGCGACCCCACAAAACAATGTATGTATCTCCCGGATTTTCATAATCTCACTATGAGAAATATATGACGTTGAGAGGATCTTACAAAAAAAGAAACAAAGTACATCAGTCGCCCTAGTGGCTCAGTTGGGAGAGCGCTGGGCTTCTGACCTCACCCGGTGCCAAGGTTGCTTTACTCCCGGTGCGGCAGGACGGGTTCGAGTCGCTTCGGCGCTCGCTATTTTCCCCTGAATGGGATGTCCTGCTGCCGGTGGCAGCGGTCGCAGTTACGGCCAGTTGACTTCAGAGGGCGGGGTTGATCGTGTCCAGACATGTCGGGCAAGTACAACTTTCGTCTCTAAGTTCTGCCGGCTACCAGGAATTGCGTGATCGGCTGGTGGGGTCAGGACTAGTGCAACATGCTCTGCTTATCACGGGACTTGATCTCGGAAATCCATCCATTCATAAGATTTGGACCAAATTTGTAAACAAAAATCAGACTTCTAGGTCAAATACTCACTATGTATGTGATAAAATGTAAGTGATAAGTGAACTATTGCCGTAATGATTTTACTTAAATGATACATCTATGCAGTTCCAATGAATAGCCTGACTTGCGTTGTGCTGAGATAATCCTGTCATTATGTTACTGCTTGCGAATTCCTACATTAACATTAATTGGAACTATAAATTCCGTTTTACTTATACATTTTAGTTTGCATGTCGGTCTAGACCAGTGTTCGTCACGGGCCCACCAACCCCCAGCCCGGCCCGGCCCGGACCCATGAACACCAAGCCCAGGGCCGGACCAGGCCCGGTCAAATTCATAAATTTGAGGCCCAGACCCAGTCCGGCCCGTTCAGATTAACCCTCGCCCTACGGGAGCGGGGGACTGACAGGCCCCTCCCCTGTTAACTTCCAAACCAAGCAACTTAGAGCAATGCGGTAAGAACCAGTATGTTGCCTGTCATGAGATAAATCTAACAGTATGCGATTTTTAGGTTTCAGGCCAACGGGTGACCTTCCAGGTCAAGTGAATGACCTCGGATTTACCACGTCCAGAACAGCGATTTTGCTCTTCAGAAAACCTCGAAATTAGAAATTTATAAATGTAAATAAAAAGGCATGTTCCTAGACCAGTTTTGGCTCAGAAATACAAAAAAGTAATTATTTGTTCGTATCTTGTCCAAAAATGTCAAAAAATGATAAAAAAATGACGTCATCAGTTTCTTACACTTAGGAAGCCATCACTCAGTCAATAATGCAAATATTGCTTTTAAATTTGGTATGAGTATTTTCCATACTCAGTTCTCTCATATATATTCCGTTTTTTTAAATATCTTTGAAAATTTTGATTTTGTGGGGATTGTTTCCAAAAAGAATCAGTTTTTTTTTTATTTTATGGGTCAAAAACCCCAAATTTTGAAAATCCGAGATCGCAATTTTAACGAGAATGCCATTTTGTAACTTTGGTGAATTGAGTTTGCAATTTTCTTTAAAACTCTGTTTTCTACAATTTTTCAAATATTTATATTTTGTTACCAACATGACGTCATCAAAACATTATTATCTCCCAAACTTCTCTACCAATTTCAAACAAATTTGTAAAGCCTACGTATAATTATTGTACACTTAGCTACCAAAAATTTCAGCGAGATGCATCTCATGTGTCAAAAGTTATTTAAGAAAAACCTCAGGGGGGCTGTCAGCCCCCCCCCCCCCTCCTGTAGGGCGAGGGTTAAGCATATCATTATTTACACAATATTTGCAATAATTATCATAGCATATTTACTTGTATGCTATAAATGTGAAACAATAAACAAACTATGCTAACAAAAAAACAAAGCCATAACCACAGCAACAGTGTGTTGCTGTGGAAGTGAACTGCTGGTTAAAATATATTTAAGATATGACCGGAGCTTGCGCGCACTACTTCAACATTCTCAGCCCAGGCCCGTCCAGAGCACGGTGATTTCCTTAAAGTTGAGGCCCGGCCCAGGCCCAGCCCAGGCCCGGACCATGGCCCATAGGGCCAGCCCGGTCCGTGACGAACTCTGGTCTGGGCACACAGTACGATCCTGTATTTTCTGACATTGTAGCGTAGCAGTTGAGGTTCGGTCACTTCTTCCGTGGTACTGACAATTAGCAATATCGTTGTTATTGTTTGTATTTCATATATTTTGAGTACTTGATCAGAATGGCATTATTCGTTTCTTGAGGCCAAAGTAATACTGTCGGAACAATTTGTTCCCGCGTTTCACATGAGATTTTGAGAAAGCTATCGATTTTTGTATTATTATAAAACATGGATGTTTAAATTAAAATCGGGCTTCCTTAAACGGCATCATAACATTATTTTTGCATTTTTTGCCTAAATCCAGGATCAAGAAGTCCCTGTAACAAACTATAAAAAGGGCCATGATCTTAAACATCTTTCGAAAACACTTGCATAGGCGCCACATAACCAAGTAGTTGAGGCGTCCTAAAAACCCTAATCCTCATGATCATCATCGAAAACATTTGCACAAGATCTAGAACCCCGTAGATCTCGAGCAGGAAATTATACCCTGGTCCTGGATCCCAATAATAAAAACGGAATTTTATTTCTTTATCCAGTATGCCGAATATCTCACGCAAATAAATACTATCAAGCTAGAATCAAGGACTCAAAAGATTACTCGACAAATCTTGAGAAAATGAATCAAGGGTCCGAAAAGATTCTGGATCTGATTCCCAAGGGTACAACTCTATACCAACCCTTTCATGGACTATGTCACATGCCTCCAACCAATTAACCTGTTAACCGCGCACCGGTGGGTCCCTGAGACAACTTCGCCCTGTTGGGGTATCAAAGTCCCCCCCCCCCCCCACTAACTCGAAAACTAAAAGGGCTACACAGACTCGGAAGGAATGGTGTGAAAGCTCTCAACAAGAATATTCGAAGTTACTTCGGTCTTCTTTTTTTTTGGGAGGGGGGGCTCAGGCTAAAATTGAGGTCACCCGAGGTCAACAAATGTCATTTTTTTTAGTTTAAGACTTTGCTCCAGAAACCCCCAGACATATCGTGAACTATGTATGATACAGGGTGTTTCATAAAAATGTATCCACTTGGAAATCTGGCGATAACTCCGGTAGTTTTGATCGAAGGTCTTCCAACTTACCAGCATTGGAAAGCTGATGAAATTATACATCACATATGAGATAACCAACCCCATCGACGTTCTATTCACTTAGCTTCAATCAGACTTGTCAATGATTCATATTTGTCATGAGTCGATTCACAGTGATTCACGGACCATAATTAATGATTCAATCATGATTCAATCACTCAACATTACCATAATGAACGATTCAATCATGATTCAATCACTCAACATTACCATAATGAATGATTCAATCATGATTCAATCACTCAACATTACCATAATGAATGATTCAATCTTGATTCAATCACTCAACATTAAAGGGAAGTGTCGACTCCTTTGTCTAACTCCTTTGATTTTGAATGTGCGACTCTAAGATTTTATGAGCGTGATAGGGAGGTCATGCTCTACCTGGGTGCCCATTTGCATGCACATCAGAATAGTCTGCTGTTTGACCTTAAACATATGACCTGCTCTAAATCCTTTGATTTTGAATGTGCGACTAAGATTGTACCAGAATGATCACTACGTCGTGATCTATCTGTGTACCAATTTTGAAGCCAATCCAAATAGTCAGCGAATGTGTTTCCGAATGTGAATGTGAATGTGAGCCAATTGGACACGCGTGTTGTTTATTTTGATTATAAAATGATATTCATAATATTTATTATAATTGCAAATTCCATGTTCCAAAAGCATTAATGACTTTACGTTTCACTTTTTTAAGCGAATATAACATTTATTTTGATTTTGCATTAGGTATTATTTTTTATGAAGCATGATGTGGAATAAAGCGGCGCCGATGCGACAGTGATATTTGGGACATGCGGAGGTCATGCAAATGTTTGTTTATGATTTAGTTTTTGATATGGTATAGCCTAGAAATTAGGAAAAGGTTGGTACCTTTTGATAATTTTTCGTGTGAAAAAGGTGTGCGTGTACTGTGTGGTTTATGAACCAAAGTATGAGTTAGTTACCTTTTCTAAGTATTTAGGTACCTACCCCTAACCCTACCAGTTCAAAGGTATTCACCTAGTTGGGGCTGATTGAACAGTGGCTTTGTGCCCACTGGAGTTGGACACAAAGCCTCGCTTTCTTTACGCATAGATGAATTACAGGCTACAGCGCAGGACACATTACTCATATAATTGGCCATTAAGTGCCTGGTTTGTCCACAGGGCACAGATGAATGCTGGGCCGCTGGCATATTTTGTGGACAGTTTATGCTGCTCGACCAAAAAAGAATGATTCTTTGAGTAATGAATGATTCAATCAGCCTATTTTCTCTGTATGAATGATTCAATCAGTGACTCACAACAGGTTTGCGCATGAGGTGAATCGATTCATGAGTCATTCATTTGAAATAAGAATGATTAAATGAAAAGTAGTCGATTCACATTGAATCATTGACAAGTCTGGCTTCAATACAGCGAAACAGACTGACAAAATGCGACAAACACATAGCTATATTTCCGCAAAGGACGTGATCTTTCACAGATCTGAGGTCGCGCTGGAGCAGCAAACAGCAGATCCTAAACGCTGGATCAAACACGCTTGAGCAGCAAACAATAATGCACATGAAACAACATGGCATATCTGACAACAACGAAGTCACGACACTCGGGGCACCACTCTGACCAAGCGATGGCGGCGACCTCACATCAGATGCTCGAAGTGTCGGCAGCCAGTCTCCACACAAAGCTGCATCCTGCGTCGCATGTTGGCCATGACCTTGCGGCACATGTCCGCTGTGATGGTGGCCAGGATCTCCCTGATGCGCTCCTTTCTCCTTCAGGTCATCTAGAGTGCCTGGTACACTCTTCCCTTGATGAACCCCCGAAGGAAACACACTCAAGGGGGCTCTGGTCGGGTGACCTGGCCGGCCACGGAAATTCCGTCTTCTGCAAGATGAGCCTGTCAGCGAACTTGGCCTTGAGTGCGTCCAGGCTGACATGAGCGGTGTGTGCAGTGGGTGCCACTGCATCCACATTCCGTTCTTGTTGCATGTCCTGTTGCATCCAAATTCTGTTCCGTTCCGGATCTTCGGGAATAAGAACTCCTGGAGCATTGCGACGTAGCGCTCGCTAGGGGTTCATCAAGGGAAGAGTGTACGCGGTCCAACCACGCACTCTGAATCACCTGACGGAGAGCATCAGGGAGATCCTGGCCACCATCACAGCCGACATGTGCCGCAAGGTCATGGCCAACATGCGACGCAGGATGCAGCTTTGTGTGGAGTCTGGCGGCCGACACTTCGAGCATCTGATGTGAGGTCGCCGCCATGGCTTGGTCAGAGTGGTGCCCCGAGTGTCGTAACTTCGTTGTTGTCAGACATGCCATGTTGTTTCATGTTCATTATTGTTCGCTGCTTAAGCATGTTTGATCCAGCGCTTAGGACCTGCTGTTTGCTGCTCCAGCGCGACCTCAGATCTGTAAAAGATCACGTCCTTTTCGGATATATAGCTATGTGTTTGTCTCATTTTGTCAGTCTGTTTCGCTGTATTGAAGCTAAGTGAATAGAACGTTGATGGGTTTGCTTATCAGATATGTGATGTATAATTTCATCAGCTTTCTAATGCTGATAAGTTTGAAGACCTGTGACCAAAACTACCGGAGTTATCGCGAGATTTCCGAGTGGATACATTTTTATGAAAGCTAGGAACAAACTAAAATGAGCAAACGAAAACTCTTGAAAAATGCCATCGAATTTTGGCTCATATTAACAGTGTAGGCTTCAGAGGTCACCAAAGGTCACGATGACATTTTCCCGCATTGTTTGTGAATAACTTTGTATCTAATAAAGATAGGACAATAATTGTAACGCCATCGTGTTTCTCTCGTCAAGGCACTTCGCAAAATGTATTATATATAAGTTATCAAATAGTTACTTCGATTAGTTATTGTCGAACAAGTACTGGTGACCTCAGATGACCTCAGCTGACCTTTCAGATGTCACTGATCAACAATTACACCTGGGTCATCAAAAAAGAGCTAAACAACCTGATCCTGAAATAATTGGCCTGATCTAATTCATATTCTCTGAATAGGAAGTATTGATATAGTTTATCATTGACTTATAATGGGGAGGTCACGAAATTGACCCGACCTTTGGTCACCGATATAAAGAATCCAATATAAATTAAGTGCAGATGTTATGCCCTGATAAATTTCTGTGGGTTTCAAATTTGTCTGACATGTTATGTGGCTTTGGCACCACCACAAGCATTTTGGAAGAAAGGTTACTTGACTTGACCTGGTGAGCTGACCTAAGTTGATCCGATATCAACATTTTACACAATGTGGGTAATTGAGGCCCGAACAGCTGTGCCAAATTTGGCGGCGCTGCACGCCGCCGTTTTCTCGTTAATCCCGAGGAAAACAAACTCAGGGGGTCTAAATGACCCCCACCAGGGTGAAGGTTAATCCGTCATTGACTGGGGTCTCATAAGAACGCCATTGACGGGGGCGTTAAACACCCCTGGTTATCTTCCGAACCAATAATCTCAGCGAGACGCGCGAATGCTGGCAATCGAAAGCTCTCGATAAGACGAATCTAAAGCATACTCCCAAATGTCAAAGTGAGGTCAAATGTCAGGTAACGGTCAGATCAAAGGTCAAAATCGACGTATTTGAGTTTATGGGCCATACTTTCCATCCAAAGGCTTCGATTACGGCCATGATCACCCAACGTGCTTCCAAAGGTATGGTACACATCCCGCATGAGCTAAAGTGAGATTGTTGCCAAGGTAAAGGTCAAGGTCAAGTCACAAAAGGTCACTACACACAGATAAATATTTATAATCCATAGGGTTCTAAAGCTCGTGCCAAAAACAAGAACTATATGAGTACTACACTTTCCACCCGTAAGGTACTTAGTCTGATTTTGGGGTACTTCGTTTACACCTCGGGTACTAAGACAAGTGTCCTGTTATGCCGCCTGGGTACTTGGCCAAGTATCATAATGGTCACCCCGTGTGTGTACCTCGTCTAGTATCCAAGCCCACTTAGAAGCCTTTGGGTACTAGAAGTTTTAGAAGCGCGTGCCAAAAATGAGAGCTCCTGGGGTACTAACATTGAAAAGTACTTCAGGTAGTACCAAACATATTTGATAAAGGTACTTCGAAAAGTTTGAGAAGACAAACTCCAGTATTTTCAATTTAAAAGTAAAAACATGCGAGTTTAAAAGCACTCACGGCACGCGATTAAACTAAATGGGTGCCACAATGGAAAGGTTACACAATGCAGGTATTATACAATTCCGCTCTGATCATGTTGGACCTAAACATGAAACTACTCCAGATGAGACCGGTTTGCGCTTATGATATATACTCATCGTGAAATGAAAAACAAACAGTCACTAAATTACATGAATTTCAAATTAGACGTCCACGACTGATTCGAATGCCTGAACCGGTCCGATGTCCGATTGGCAATGCGTTCGTTGAGGCATTTCGCATATCTTCAGTAAAAAACAACAACTTTACATTGATAATATATTATCCCCAAAAATCACAAGATTTGCAACAAACATATAGGGAAGCAGAAAACTGAACCATACAAAGTGTACCTTAATGTCGTCGACAGCCTCTCGATTTTCCCCGTGCCACGAATCCCTGCCTCCTGGCGGGCAGCGTCTCAGGATCGTTTATCGTTGTACGAAAGAAGGGTCCGAAACCGCAAACCGGATTGTATTGCTTTAATTCTTGAATTGATGATCACAACACATCACAATGTCTTCATAAACGATATTCAAACGTTTCTGATATGCTCGCATCACTCCACCATTCACCAGTGCACTTTTCCTAAAACACTTCGTCACCAGCGAACGCAACACCACCACGACCACGCGGTAACTAAGCAAAAATAGCTGCCTCAGTGCCTCACGCGCATGCGCGACCGCGGCCAATGGCAACTTACTATCAATAAAGTTCTACTTATTGGGAGAAAGGTACTTCGTCTAGTATACAGGATGCTACTTCTAGGAGCCTTTGTCAAAGCAAGGTACTACACAAAGTACATGACAGTGAAACGTAGTATATCTTTTTAAGTGGGTTCTTCAATAAGTATCTAAATGGTACTAAACACCATTGGATACTAAATTGAAATGATTGAGTACTGCTTGGAGTACCCTAATCTTTAGAGGCCTATGCTAGTTTTAGCACAAATTTAGAACTGAAAAATTTGACCTAATGGGTACTAAAATCCAATTGGATACTTCTGTAAGTATCAGGAGTTCTAAATATTGATCTGTGTGTATGCTCAAAATATCTGCGAAAGTCATGCAACACATGTTTGATGAGTTATTTTCCACGTATAATTCGATAGTGATAGTCATTTTACCACCTGACTTCAATACGTTAAGGTAATGTCAAGTTCAGGTCAAGTTCGGGTCACTGAGGATCAAAATTTTAAATTGATAAATCTAAATATAAAAGGAATGTTTCTAGACCAGTTTTGTCTCAGAAATACAGTGATACCATTTATGTGTCTGTATCTGGTCAATAAAAGCCAACAAACGCTTTTTTTAAATATGACGTCATGAGTTACCCATACTTTAGATGCTATAGTCAGTCAAAAATAATTATATCATTCTGAAATTTGGTATGGTAGTTTCCCATATGTGGTTCTCTGACATATATTCTGGCTTTTAGAATATCTTTGAAAAAATGGTTTTGTGGTCATTTTTACATTGTTTCTTTATTTTTTTGTTTATTTGTGGGGGTTAATTTTGTATTTTGCAAATCCGAGTAAACAATGTTGTAGCCCGTGCCATTTGCTATCTATTGACGTTTTTGGATTGCATGTTTCTCAAAATATGGCATTTGTAAGGTATGTTACATTTTAGCTGATTTTGGTGTAAAAGTCGTGTGTAGTGACGTCACTAAATTCACTATAACTCGAACTTTTCCGATGACATTGCTGTATTTGTTCACAGAAGACGTAAACGTGATTTAGAAGATGGTACCCGAAGTTTCACGTTGATACCTCTATTGGTTCTTGAGCTATTTTTAAATTTAATCAGGGGAGGCGTTAAACGCCTGCCTCCCCACCAGTCAAGGGCGGGTTAATGGTCATCGAACAGTCATGTAGCTCATGTTGTGCATGACACTATAGTTGACTAAGCGAAACATTGCTCTGAAATATACATATACAATATCTATGCTATCTCCATCAGCATCAACTTCCTCGCAACATTAACCGCTTTATGGCACACAAACACACAGGAACCATAAAACGCATGAGTATGTATGCCAGTGTTAGGACTACATTTGAATCGCGATTTTTCTGCCGACGAATCGAAACTGGTACAGCATAACAAAGCTGGAGGCTTTGCAGCTGCCACCACCTTTGAAGGAAGGATGGCAGAAAGATGGCTTATCATCATACAATGCTGTGGGAGGCGTTAGTTCCATGCTGGAGCGCTGTTAGCCGGCAGTGTGGTTCAGTGCGGTGACGACGCAGCTCTGCGTTGAGCCGTGCCGAGTAAAGTGTTGTTTGTTGCGGCGGCTGGCCACCGTACCGTATCGGGTACACGTGCTGTCACTCATCCGGCGCCGCGCGAAAGCCGACGCCTTCAGCCGCACCGCGACCGGCCGGCGGGACGACCGCAAACATGGTCAGCTCGACAGACACCCCCAGACAGACAGGCCCATTGTTACCGACAACTGGTGCTGGGAGACGACTTGAAAGACATCGTTACCGACAACTGGTGCTGGGAGACGACTTGAAAACATCGTTACCGACAACTGGTACAGGGAGACGACTTGAAAACATCATTACCGACACCTGGTGCTGTGAGCAGACTTGTCAATGATTCATATTTGTCATGAGTCGATTCACAGTGATTCACGGACCATAATGAATGATTCAATCATGATTCAATCACTCAACATTACCATAATGAATGATTCAATCATGATTCAATCACTCAACATTACCATAATGAATGATTCAATCATGATTCAATCACTCAACATTACCATAATGAATGATTCAATCATGATTCAATCACTCAACATTACCATAATGAATGATTCAATCTTGATTCAATCACTCAACATTAAAGGGAAGTGTCGACTCCTTTGTCTAACTCCTTTGATTTTGAATGTGCGACTCTAAGATTTTATGAGCGTGATAGGGAGGTCATGCTCTACCTGTGTGCCAATTGTCATGCACATCAGAATAGTCTGCTGTTTGACCTTAAACATATGACCTGCTCTAACTCCTTGGATTGTAAATGTGCGACTCGAGATTTTACCAGAATGATCACTAGGTCGTGATCTATCTGTGTACCAATTTTGAAGCCAATCCAAATAGTCCGCGAATGTATTTCCGAATGTGAATGTGAATGTGAGCCAATTGGACACGCGTGTTGTTTATTTTGATTAAAAAATTATATTTATAATACTTATTATAATTGAAAATTCCAAGTTCCAAAAGCATTAATGACATTACGTTTCACTTTTGTAAGCGAATAGAACACTTATTTTGATTTTGCATTAGGTATTATTGTTTATAAAGCATGATGTGGAATAAAGCGGCGCCGATGCGACAGTGATATTTGGGACATGCGGAGGTCATGCAATGTTTGTTTATGATTTAGTTTTTGATATGGTATAGCCTAGAAATTAGGAAAAGGTGGGTACCTTTTGAAAAAATTTCGTGTGAAAAAGGTGTGCGTGTACTGTGTGGTTTATGAACCAAAGTATGAGTAAGTTACCCTTTTCTAAGTATTTAGGTACCTACCCCTAACCATACCAGTTCCAAGGTATTCACCTAGTTAGGGCTGATTGAACAGTGGCTTTGTGCCCACTGGAGTTGGACACAAAGCCTCGCTTTAGTTACGCATAGATGAATTACAGGCTACAGCTCAGGACACAGAGCTCATATAATTGGCCATTAAATGCCTGGTTTGTCCACAGAGCACAGATGAATGCTGGGCCGCTGGCATATTTTGTGGACAGTTTATGCTGTTCGACCAAAAAAGAATGATTCTTTGAGCAATGAATGATTCAATCAGCCTATTTTCTCTGTATGAATGATTCAATCAGTGACTCACAACAGGTTTGCGCATGAGGTGAATCGATTCATGAGTCATTCATTTGAAATAAGAATGATTAAATCAAAAGTAGTCGATTCACATTGAATCGTTGACAAGTCTGGCTGTGAGACGACTTGAAAACATCATTACTGACAACTGGTGCTGGGAGACGACTTGAAAGACATCGTTACCGACAACTGGTGCTGGGAGACGACTTGAAAAACATCGTTACCGACAACTGGTGCTGGGAGACGACTTGAAAAACATCATTACCGACAACTGGTACAGGGAGACGACTTGAAAACATCATTACTGACAACTGGTGCTGGGAGATGACTTGAAAACATCGTTACCGACACCTGGTGCAGGGAAACGACTTGAAAACATCGTTACCGACAACTGGTGCTGGGAGACGACTTGAAAACATCATTACTGGTTCTGGTGCAGGGAGATGACTTACAAACATCATTATTGACAACTGGTGCAGGGAGATGATGCAAACATAATTACTGACGACTGGTGCAGGGAGATGACTTGAAAACGTCATTACTGACAACTGGTACTGGGGGGCGACTTGAAAACATAATTACTGACGACTGGTGCAGGGAGATGACTTGAAAACATCATTACCGACAACTGGTACAGGGAGACGACTTGAAAAACATCATCCGTGGTAACTGGTGCACTAGTGCAGGGAGATAATCAGGATATCATCGGTGACTACTGGTGCACTAGTGCAGGGAGATGATCAGGATATCATCGGTGACTACTGGTGCAGATAGATGATAGGCATATCACCGACGAGAACTGGCACAGAGAGCTGACCAAAACACTGGCTGTGATATGGTATCTGGTGCAGACATATGATTACAACACATCCGGGATCATCCTATGCATATAGACGGCAGTACGGCGCCGAACTGGACACAACACGTCACCAGCGACAGCGGGCACGCCGATAAAACTGCTCAAAAATGTCTTTATTTTTTGTGCGGTAGCAGAATGTAAAACTAACGGCAAGATTGCTTTTTATATCGCTTTATTTTGCAACAATGCATTAGTAAAACGAATTGCATCTCTTTACGCTCTGTGGCTGCCGTGAATGATTTTAAAAAATCATAATTTTTCTAATTTTATTTTGCACTCGACTGGAAAAACATAATTACTGATTCACAACGACATTGTGCAATATGTGCATGTGAATCAGCAGCACAGCTTTTTCTGGTCACTCAGCCAGTGCACCACACCACTCTGTCACCCTGTCTGTCGGCTGACCTGTGAGATCTGGTGAGCGTTTCCACCACCGGAGACGCTATATGTTACGAGCGCTTTGTTTATCTGAGGGCGTACGATACGCTCGTTTTTGTATGGCAAACATGTCTTGCATACATATCATTAATTGGAGACTTCAGTTTATGGCAGTTGTTCGAAGAATCTATCCTATATATTCTACAGCCCTGATCAAGCAATGCTACGGTGTGTACGGTTGTTTCGCCATCACAAACGAGTGGATTTCGCTGTCACGGCCAATCAGCTTGCTGCCGCAGTCACCGAAGACGATCAACGTCAAGTTCTGCCTCTACACCCCCGAGAACCCGACAGACTGCCAGGTAAGGCACTGGACTCCAACAAGTTCTGTTTCTACACCCCAGGAACCTTACCAACTAAAGCTAGCTTATTACAAATTATGACACACGCATTTCTTGTTTTGAAAAGCTCATTTTGCATTAAATATTTTGAGGTAGTAGTAGTTGGAAGTTTTTTTTGCAAAATTATTGACAATATATTGCTAAGTATTTCAGTGAGTCTTCTGTTATCGTATATTTTAAGTATTCAAGGTGTATCAAATAAAACTAGCAGGTCTATCGTGTTTGTATAACATCTTGTCAGCACACTCTTGGAATTGCTCATCGCCATCATCAGATGACACATCGAAGAAAAAAAAACAGAACTTCAGTCTATGGTTTTGTTTCAGCACATGTACGACCATGACATCAAATCAATACAGTCATCAGAATTCATGGCGGACAGGCCCGTCAAGTTCATAGTCCATGGATATTTGGACTCTGGGGAGAAACGCTGGATCAAGGTAAAAATAAAACCCTCGTCCTGAAGGCAGCTTATACCGGAAACCCGGTGTCCACAAAATGGGGAAAATATGGATTGCATTAATTAACATATTGCATTAGTATATGAATGCCAGTATTTTGCACACTGTTTACTGTTTAGCATTCCAGGTGTGGGCTGTGGACGTGTCACTGTGCGCCAGCTGCTGCTTTACTGCCCCTGGCCGACCCCTGTGACGTACTGCCCCAGACCGACCCCTGTGACGTACTGCCCCTGGCCGACCCCTGTGACGTACTGACCCTGACCGACCCCTGTGACGTACTTCCCCTGACCGGGCCCTGTGACGTACTGACCCAGACCGACCCCTGTGACCGACCTCTGTGGCGTACTGCCCAAGATCGGCCCTGCGACGTACTGCCCCCGACCGGCCCCTGTGACGTACTGCTCCAGACCGATCCCTGTGACGTACTGCCCCAGACAGACCTCTGTGACCGACCCCTGTGACGTACTGGCCCAGACCGACCCCTGTGACGTACTGCCCCAGACCGACCCCTGTGACGTACTGGCCCAGACCGACCCCTGTGCCGTACTGCCCCATACCGGCTCCTGTGACGTACTGCCCCTGGCCGACCCCTGTGACGTACTTCTCCTGTGACGTACTACCCCAGACCGGCCCCTATGGCGTACTGCCCCAGACCGGCCCCTGTGCCGTACTGCCCCATACCGGCTCATGTGACGTACTGCCCCTGGCCGGCCCATGTGACGGCCCCTGTGACGTACTGCCCCAGACCGGCCCCTGTGACGTACTGCCCCTGGCCGGCCCCTGTGCCATACTGCCCCATACCGGCCCCTGTCACATAGTCGGTCTAGTGCTAACCCGTCCGCTCCGCTGGGCGATTACTGGCCTCAAGTGGTGGTGCAAGCCAGTGATATGCAATTAGGGATTGATAACCCGTACTACCCGTGACACCTGTCGTACCTATAATACGTTTTTGTACCCGTTATACACCCGAAGTACCCGTCAAAAACCTACGGTGCTCGACATACACCCGTAGTACCCGTTGTGGCCCTGTGGAACACGTGATAACCCCGTTATAGCCGGCACTCACCCATTATACCCGTGGTACACCCATGGCACCCGTTATGCACCCGTTAAACCCGTGAAAACTCCACCCCGGCTTAGCGTATATATTCATTGATATATGCCGTACCGTATTTCGATGACCTTCGTTTTGTAGTGATTCCGTGGTTGCCTCTCACTGGTTGTGGCACTGTAGTATCCGTGGTCGGATCTGATTGGCTTTCGACTGGAGTGAAGCGATGTCAAACTGGTATCCGTAAACTGTTTTTTTTTACGGTAAAATATTTTTAACACTATGTCACTTTCTATGTTAGTTACAGCACAAACCTTCGCCCAAAACTGCACAACCTAAAACTGGCTGTAATTATCGTATCAAATGCGTCGAAAATATACGAATTATACACCACTCGGTAGTATCCGTAAACTCATTTGAAAACCTTAAAATCACGTGCATCTCGTGCTTATATCAATATGGTACTGCAATGTAGAACTGCCGCTTTACTGTGTTAAATTCGTTCCGGAGAGTTTGACAGACAGATGCTTATCAAATAGTAATATAGATGGCAGTTTGCTAACTCCAGCTCCTAAAAGTTGGTATGACCCATAACATACCTGTCATACTGCATTTTGCATCCTTGTAACGTGCCTTTTCATCCGTTTTTTTTTTGTGGGGGGGGGGGATATGCTGTGTGACCGACGCCTGTGACGTATTTCCCCTGACCGACCCCTGTGACTTACTGCACCAGATACAGATACAGATACAGATGTATTTGTCATGGATCCACATCTTTGCGGTGACTTTTCACCAGACACGTCAAATGAAATTAAAACAACGACGGTTAAAAAGGAATGGCAGTCGCCTAAGCCAAACATATTCCGCAGTCCGCACAATGTAGATGGATGCTTGGAAGATGAGTACAACACTTCAGTCGCGACTATACAATATTGCTCGTTTCAGCACGACATGGAACGATGGTCCACATGTTGGATCATGACCCAGTTTGTTCAGCATGTTGACGCCCCTGCTACACAGTCTGCGCCTGCCGGCTTCTGTTCGGATACGCGGTAGTGTGACGTGGACCGGCGTGTCTGGTGTTGTGGTCGTGCAGATCGTGGGCACGCTGTCCAATGAAGTCTGCTATGTGCTCAGGGTTGCCGGTCGTCATGGCTCGTTGGACTGCAGATACCGTATGGTACTCAACCAGCTCAGTCACGCGTAGCCAGCCGAGCTGCACGATAGCGTCTGACACGTGGTCGCTGCGTCTGCGGCCGCTGACTACTCGCGCGCAAAAGTTGACAATTTGCAGTATGCGGTGAATTTGGGTAGCACCGCAGGAACCATGCACGCTCAAACAGTAGCGCACCACTGACAAAGCGAGGGCTTGCACTATGATTTTCATGGTGCCTGATGGCAGTACATGCCGAGCATGGCTCAGGGCGATCAAAATACCTGTGCACCTGGAGGTCAATGCATCAATGTGCGCCTTATAGTTCAGGTTACGGTCCATGTGAAGGCCTAAGTTCTTAACAGTGGGTGACTCGGTGACATATGACCCGTTAAATCGAAGTGTGACTGTAGGGAGGCTCTTCAGCATAGCGGGAGTCCAAAATACAATCATCTGAGTTGCGACATTAATCTTCATATCATTATAGCAATACCATTGGAATACAGATTCGAACGTCTCCTCCATGAGATAAATGATGGTCGGCAAATTGATTTTTTTCCCACGTGATAAGAATCCGTGAGTCGTCCGCGAACTGCACAGTCGTGACGATGTCCGGAACATGTAAACTCAGGTCGTTTGCAAAGAGAATAAACAGCACGCAGCTCAGACTCCCTCCCTGGAACACGCCCAAGTTGTTCTCCCGAGGCCGGGAGAGGATCGAGTTGCCGTCGGCTCCTCGCACTCGCACCTGCTGTGTGTGGTTCGCCAAGTAGTCGGCAAACCAAGCCGTATCCACGCCATAAAGCTGGAGCTTTTCCAAGAGCTTTTGGTGAGGGATGACGTCTAAGGATTTTGAGTTGTCGAGCATCACCAAAACAGACATTTCCCCGCGGTCCATGGCTTGCAACACTCGGTCGGTGACAACACTGAGCGCCGTCTCTGTGGAATGCTGTTTCCTGTAGCCATGCGGTGCGGCTGTCAACAAGAGGTGGCTCTCCAGGTAGTCGCTAAACTGCATATGCACTACGCGTTCCACAAGCTTCATAATGCCAGGCAGGATAGAGATGGGGCGTGTGTCGGACGGACTGTTGGTTTATTTTCCCTTCGGTATGGGGATGACAAGTGCGTGCTTACACGCAGCAGAGACCTGATCTGTGACGAGGCTGGAGTTCACTAGGTCAAGGATAACGTGGGCTAAACCAGGGAGAAGACAAAAATTCTGTAGAATCGCCACACTCACACCGTCCAATCCGGTCGACTTGGAGGGTTCCATACCCAGCAGGATCGCGTACAGGGTGCCAATGTCGATCGGCTGCACCTTGAAGGTGCTGGTGCTGACGCGCGGAAGCCTGATCGGGACAGGCCTTGTTGGTGGCGGAACTGCTTCGGCCGTGGCTGTCCCTATGGTGACATAATAGTCATTCAGTGCGTCCGGTGTCACTGCGGGTGTCTCGACATGAGCCTGTTTGCGACCAATGACAGGTTGTAGCGCGCGCCAGAGACAGTGCCGGCCCCCTATGCTAATCTGCTGCTCATAGAACGCACGGCAGTCAGCGCGGATCGCGGCTCGACACAGGCGGTTCAACTCCCTATACTCGTGACGGGTGCCTGCGGCTAGCGCGGCCCGGCAGCGCCGCAGCAGCTCCTGCGTGTTAGCGGACACAGGGGGTGATGAGGCGGGCCTCACAGGCACGCGGCGCACAGGCGCGACCGTGTCCAGCTGTCCGATAAACTGGTCGAGAAACGCAGACCACTTGTCATCAGGGTGAGCACACCGGTAAACGTCAGACCAATCAGTCACGTAAAGCTGGTGGTTAAACCGCCATTGACTGGTGGGGGGGGGGGCGTTTAACGCCCCCTGATAAATTTGAGCAATAGCTGAACAACTAATAGCGTTATCAACGCGAAACTTCGGGTACCTTCTTATACATCATTTTTACGTCTTGTGTGAACAAAAATCAAGAAATGTCGTCGATTTTTTTTTCTCTCGAGTTATGGCGAATTTAGTGACGTCACTACACCTGAGTTTTACACCAAAATCAGCTAAACTTTGCCAGGCCGTACAAATGCCACATTTGAAGTAAAATGCAATAAAAAACGCCAATAGATAGAAAATTGCAACGGCTACAAACTGGCTGTCTCGGATTTTTGGAAATGTTAGTTTTTGACCCCAAAAAACTCAAACGTTTTTTTGGGAAATTATCACAAAATCAAAATTTTCTAAAATATTAAAAAACTGAAAATATGCCAGAGAACTATACATAGGCAACTACCCGATTGCGATTAAAACTTGCAGTACCGTACTTTTAAAAATTTAACCACGTACTCTGAAAATTTGGAATTTGAATCCCACATGACCCGTGACCTATGACCTGTTTCTCAAGGTCATGTCAGGCGCAACTGGCGTCCCGTAGTATCAATGCTTGTAACTTGTTCAGTTTCCGAGTGTTTGTTGTTCAGGAGCATATGCACAGGTGTTTCCAGGTGACAGTTGTGGTTTCCCCTGAGATTGTGACCTCGATTGACCTTTGCAGAGGTCAACTGAGATCATTGACCTCCGATGACCTCGGATTACTTTTTTGGCTTCTTGCGGTTTCTAGGACATTTAGTGACGCTGATTTCGAATTTAGGATCCATTTTACATAATTATATGTTCCACTGGAGTCATGCGCTTCCACAGGTCAAACGAGGTCACTGACCTCAGATGACCTGGCATGACCTTTTTGGAATTTGGCAGGTTTTAGGACATTGTGTGACGCTGATTACGAATTTGGCACCGATTATGCATTATGATATGCCCATTCATGATTCTATCTCGATAAAATTCAATTTATACGCATTTACAATTTTGATGACTTTTTGGTCATTGACATGACCTCGGAAGTCACATAATGACCCAAGACCTTAAAATCGGATATCAACGGCTTCTTCTCGTCACAAGCAACACGCTCTTCTTTCAATCGAAGCTCAAGCTCAATTAGGGGCGAAACGCTAGGGGGTCGTACCACCCCCTACCCGAACAAGTAGTGATTTTGCCCTACCCGGGCGAGGGTTAAGCAGACAACAGTTAAAATCTCCGGTGACCACAAGCATAGAGCGAGGGTGGTTGGACCGACCCCTGTGACGTACTGCCCCTGACCGACCCCTGTGACGTACTGCACTAGACTGACCCCTCTGGCGTACTGCCTCTGACCGGCCCATGTGACCGACCCCTGTGACATACTGCCCCAGACCGACCCCTGTGACGTACTGCCCCGACCGACCCCTCTGCCGTACTGCCACAGACCGACCCCTGTGACGTACTGCCACAGACCTACCCCTGTGACGTACTGCCACAGACCGACCCCTGTGCCGTACTGCCCCATACCGGCCCATGTGACCGACTCCTGTGACGTACTGCCTAAGACCGACCCCTGTGCCGTACTGCCACAGACCGGCTCCTGTGACGTACTGCCTAAGACCGACCTCTTGACGTACTGCCCCAGACCGGCCCCTGTGACGTCCCCTGTGACGTACTGCCCCTATGATGTACTGCACCAGACCGTCCCCTGTGACGTACTGCCCCAGAGCGGTTTCTCTGTCGTACCACCCCTGGCCGACCCTTGTGACGCACTGACCCTGTGACGTCCCCTGTGACGTACTTCCCCTGGCCGACCCCTGTGACGTACTGCCACAGACCGTCCCCTGTGATGTACTGCCCCTGACTGACCCCTATGACGTACTGCTCCTGTGACGTACTGCCCTTGTGACGAGCTCCCCCAGACCGACCCCTGTGACGTACTGCCCCTGCGATGTACTGCCCCTGTGCCGTACTGCCCTTGCGACATCCCCTGTGATGTACTGCCCCAGGCCAACCCATGTGACGTACTGCACCAGACCGACCCCTGTGACGTATTGCCCCATGCCGGCCCCTGTGACCGACCTCTGTAACGTACTGTCCCAGACAGACCCCTGTGATGTACTGCCCTAGACCGGCCTCTGTGATCGACGCCTGTGACGTACTGCCACAGACCAGCCCCTGTGATGTACTGCCCCCGACCGACCCCTGTGACGTACTGCCCCAGACCGACCCCTGTGACGTACTGCCCCAGACCGACCCCTGTGACGTACTGCACCAGACCGACCCCTGTGACGTACTGCACCAGACATGTCCCTGTGACGGACTACCTCTGACCGGCCCCTGTGACGTACTGCCCCCGACAGACCCCTGTGACGTACTGCCCAAGACCGGCCCCTGTGATGTACTGCCCCAGATCGTCCCCTGGGACGTACTGCTTATGCCGGCCCCTGTGACGTAATGCCCATGACCGACCCCAGTGATGTACTGTCCCTGGCCGACCCCTGTGTCGGTCCCTGTGACGACCCCCGTACACGACCCAGACGGGCCCCTGTGACTGGGTCCGGGTGTACTCAGTGTACTCTGTGGCGGGTTCCGGGTGAGCTCAGTGTACTCTGTGGCGGGTTCCGGGTGTGCTCAGTGTACTCTGTGGCGGGTTCCGGGTGTGCTCAGTGTACTCTGTGGCGGGTTCCGAGTGTGCGCAGTGTACTCTGTGGCGGGTTCCGGGTGTGCTCAGTGTACTCTGTGGCGGGTTCCGGGTGAGCTCAGTGTACTCTGTGACTGGGTCCGGGTGTACTCAGTGTACTCTGTGGCGGGTTCCGGGTGTGCTCAGTGTACTCTGTGGCGGGTTCCGGGTGTGCGCAGTGTACTCTGTGGCGAGTTCCGGGTGTGCTCAGTGTACTATGTGGTGAGGATGTGTGATGAGGATGTACTCTGTGTCGACAGAGGATGGTGGCAGCGCTGCTGCAGCACGCGCCGATGAATGTGCTGGTGGTGGACTGGGCCGGCGGCGCCGGCCCTCCCTACACTCAGGCCGTGGCAAACATACGCCTTGTCGGAGCCATCGTCGGACGATTCATACAGATACTTGGCGTGAGTGTTCCGTGCGCTGATTGTTGTGTGATGTGTAATATGTGTCGTGTGTCGTGTGCCGTATGATGTATGATGTGATATGTGTGTCGTGTGCTGTGTGCCGCGCATCGTATCCGTGTGCCGATTGATGTGTAATGTGTGATGTATGCTGTGCGATGTGATATGTGTGATGTGTGATGTGTGATGAATGATGTAAGGTGTATGATATGTGATGTGTGATGCGTGATGTGCGATGTGTGATATGTAATATGTGATATGTTATGTATGATATATGATAGGTGGTATGTGATATGTGATATGTGTTATGTGATATGTGATGTGTGATGTGTCATGTGCGATGTGTGATGTCTGGTGTGTGATGTCTAATGTGTGATGTCTAATGTGTGATGTATAATGTGTGATGTATAATGTGTGATGTATAATGTGTGATGTATAATGTGTGATGTCTAATGTGTAATGTCTAATGTGTGATGTCTAATGTGTGATGTATAATGTGTGATGTATAATGTGTGATGTATAATGTGTGATGTCTAATGTGTGATGTCTAATGTGTGATGTCTAATATGTGATGTCTGGTGTGTGATGTATAATGTGTGATGTTTAATGTGTGATGTCTGATGTGTGATGTTTGATGTGTGATGCCTGATGTGTAATGTCTGATGTGTGATGTCTGATGTGTGATGTCTGCTGTGTGATGTCTGATGTATGATGTGTGATGTGTGATGTATAATGTGTGATGTCTAATGTGTGATGTATAATGTGTGATGTATAATGTGTGATGTATAATGTGTGATGTATAATGTGTGATGTATAATGTGTGATGTATAATGTGTGATGTCTAATGTGTGATGTCTAATGTGTGATATCTAATGTGTGATGTATAATGTGCGATGTATAATGTGTGATGTCTAATGTGTGATGTCTGATGTGTGATGTCTGATGTGTGATGCCTGATGTGTAATGTATGATGTGTGATGTCTGATGTGTGATGTCTGCTGTGTGATGTCTGATGTATGATGTGTGATGTGTGATGATACGTTCGAAACCGAGACAACCAGGAGCAATAAAGGAGAGTAATAAAACTCACAAACTCGGCACCTCACGCACACGCACACGCACACGCACACGCACACGCACACGCACACGCACACGCACACGCACACGCACACGCACACGCACACGCACACGCACACGCGCACGCGCACGCGCACGCGCACGCGCACGCGCACGCGCACACACGCACGCACGCACGCACGCACGCACGCACGCACGCACGCACGCACGCACGCACGCACGCACGCACGCACACGCACACATAGGGGTGTGCGGCGTGCGGTGTGCGGTGTGCGGTGTGCGGTGTGCGGTGTGCGGTGTGCGGTGTGCGGTGTGCGGTGTGCGGTGTGCGGTGTGCGGTGTGCGGTGTGCGGTGTGCGGTGTGCGGTGTGCGGTGTGCTGTGTGCGGTGTGCGGTGTGCGGTGTGCGGTGTGCGGTGTGCGGTGTGCGGTGTGCGGTGTGCGGTGTGAGTGTGTGTGTGTGTGTGTGTGTGTGTGTGTGTGTGTGTGTGCGTGTGTGCGTGTGTGCGTGCGTGCGTGCGTGCGTGCGTGCGTGCGTGCGTGCGTGCGTGCGTGCGTGCGTGCGTGCGTGCGTGCGTGCGTGCGTGCGTGCGTGCGTGCGTGCGTGCGTGCGTGCGTGTGCGTGCGTGTGCGTGCGCGTGTGGGTGTGTGGGTGTGTGGGTGTGTGGGTGTGTGGGTGTGTCATCTGACCTTCAAGGCGGCCGCTGGTCATCCCCGCTAGGAGCAAATAGCGAGCACCGAAGCGTCTCGAACCCACTTTATGCACAGCTATTCTGATATCTGATCCCTGAATCACATTAAATTTGCAGTGCGCCCACAGAGCTGGTGTCCTGACATGAACTGACCTGGTTTGACCTCTGAGCCAAACTGTCAGAACGGGTAACCTGACCTGACTTCTGCGCCACAGAAGCTAGGACCCCGCTCTGACTTTTCTCCCACACATTCTAGCAGTTGGTGCCTCACGCACGGCTGGTGTCCCTCCGTTCCAACTAGAAACAGAGCGGTACATGAAGAAGCGTCGAGCGCGTTCGGTGCGTACTTTAAGAAGATGCAGCTGACCGCTTCGACGGCCCGGGTGTTGCGTGCTAAATTGACCTGACCTCTGCGCCACAGAAGCTATGTCACGCCATCAGAGCGGGAAACCAGACCTGACTTGATCTGACCTCTGCGCCCCTGAAGCTGTACGGCACGCCGTCAGAGCGGGAAACCAGACCTGACCTGACCTGACCTCTGCGCCACAGAAGCTGTACGGCACGTCGTCAGAGCGGGTGCACGTTATTGGCCACAGTCTGGGCGCCCACCTGGGTGGCTATGTCGGCGAGTTCCTCAATGGAAATGACATGCGGCTGGGCAGAATCACTGGACTGGATCCGGCAGAACCCCACTTTGAGAACACCGATCCTGTGGTGCGGCTCAACCCCACGGACGCCGAGTTTGTCGACGTCATCCATACCGACAGTGGGCCACTCTTCTCCGGTGGTGAGTATGTATTATTATTTATTTCACTTCATTAGACCTTTCCACTCTTAACCCGCGACTTACGGGGGGGCTATTTTTTGCCCCCCCCCCCCCCTCCCGTTATTTTGCAGTAACTCCTAAACAAACACCGGTATCGTCACTAAACTTACAGTACCTTCTCTCACATCAATTCTACACATGTTGGTAAAAGGAAAAATATGAGGCTATGATAGGTCAACCGGGAATGACGTCAGAGTGACGCCATGTTCTTCGGTTTTTGTTGCAAAATAATGGTTTGCGGAAAACGCTGTCAAAGGTACGATGTTTGAGATAAACTCAATTGTCTTAAATCAAATTACTGACAATAGACCGTGCTATCAAACTGCTATCTCGGATTTGTGAGTTTGTTTTAATTCAAAAAATTTAGAAATTCAAATACATTTTTTTTAAAACATTTTCAAGAAAAAATCAAAATAATCCAAAAAACGAAATATATGTGATCGAGACCAGTGGGGTGAATATGTGTACCAAATTTGAATTCGATATCTTCAAAAATAACTGAGTTATGTCCTGTAAATGACAAAAATCGACCACCTCTCACAGCATTACTATGCTAAAAACGCATTTCCATTTTTGCTTTTGACTTCTATTTATATGGAACAAACAATGTTCTAAGGTCATTTTTCGCGTTCTAGACGAAACACAAACCCATAAACATGTGTTACAGCGCCTAATGACCGTAATCTGCAGTTTGACCTCGTGACCTCGGATGACCTTGACCTGACCCAAGGTCATAAACAGATTCGAAAGGTACTTAGAAGTGTCAGACACACGAATCATACCGATTTATCAACAGCTTATGCGTTTATTATCGCAATTTTGCGCGACAATTCCATCCATCGAGACCTTTTGACACGGTCAAACATTTTGTACTTGACCTGACCTGTGACGTTATCGGTGACCCCGAAGTCAACAATATTATGTTTCCCTCGATAAATTTCCCAGGGCTATCGAATGCCGTTTTAATTTTTACATTCGGTCCAGTAGTTCCGGATATCCGAGGGGGGGGGGGCAAAAAAATGCCCCCCCCCCCCCAGTAAGTCGCGTTATGAAATATACCCCAGTAACTCGCGGGTTAACCCGTGATTGACTAGGGGGGGCGTTTAACGCCCTCCCCCCCTGATGAATGTTCGTAATAGCTGAAAAACTAATAGCGCTATCAACGTGAAACTTCTTATAAATCATTGTTACGTCCTGTGGGCAAAGATATTTCGTCGATTTGTTTTCTCTCTCTCGAGTTATAGCGAATTTAGTGATTTCGCTACACACGTAATTTTCACCAAAATCAGCTAAAATTTGCCAGGCCGTACAAATTCCACATTTGAAGCAAAATGCAATCGAAGAACCCCAAAAGATAGCAAATTGCAAGGGCTACAAACTGGTATCCCGGATTTTAAAAAACAAAGATTTTAGTTGTTTACCTCCCAAAACTAAAAAAACTTCTTTTTTTGGGAGGGTGGGAAATTATCACTATATATCACTATACCACTATATTAGGAGCCTGTTATAGTAACCGGCTATAGCTCATAGTAGCTACCCGCGGAGTGCATGCACCCACGCGATCCTAATCATACTATGCTTTATTTTCCGGCTCAAGCCGGAAAGCCGGAAGCTGGCCATGGTGCTACTTACGTGCAGCAGGTGTTGTTTACTATGGAAAATCTTGAAAACTCTGTTGAAAAGCTCTGGGAAATCTGTTGAAAATCTGGAAATCACCGCATGACACAGCGACACTGTTTTTGCCCAGCAAAGCAGCCGGCGCGTCGCTGAGGTAGACAGGCCCTGTCTGGTCTAGTTTGGTACCATAGCCCCAGTAGACCTAGCTGGAGCTGTTTGAAAAGACCTCTCCGGTAGCCCGGTAATTGTTTGGTTCGTCGGTTATTCCCAGTGGCAGTTTTCCATTGAGGCAGATGAGGCAGCGCCTTACCTAAATTAGCCAAATATATAAAGTATAACCTTCTTTTTTCCTAAATATTCAGTAATTTTAGTAAGGTTATAAGGAACAAAATATTTCATAGACAAAACAATTTACCAAACAGTTAACCCTATTTGTAACAGGCTCCTGGCTACCCCTATTTGTAATAGGGGGCGGATTCCGCCCCCCGGAGATCTCAAAATCTACCTGTACGATTTGCAGAAATGAAAGGCGTTTGGTTCTCCTCAACACGATCTACATTTCTAAAACATACAAATATCCAAATTTTGATAGGGGGGCAACAGGGGAAACTATAATTTGTAGTGGTATTTTTGATCCAACACAGCTATCATGTTTATCAACCGATTTTAACACAACCAACGGGAATGGATATAGATTGAATTGGAGATTGATATATGGCGGTGACTTTTGATAATCCAAAATAATAGGCGTGTTCAGGTCACTTAATATGGGGTGAGGTAAATGCGTAATAAAACATTTTTTTTAATGTTTTTCTTATAAATGAAATGATATGTTATTGTGACATTAGACGAAACAGTTATAAAACATATTTTCGCCGTAGGCGGTACCAGGTTAGTGAAAAAGGGAGGGCAAATAGGGAAAAAATATTAACCGCAGGCAAGTTGCTACCCAGCACTGTAAACAAGTTACTGATCGTAGATAGTTCCTTTTTGCATGTTATACTTCATCATGGACGTATCCAGGATCCAAACTGAGGAGGCGCAATACTTTTTGATATATATATATATATATATATATATATATATATATATATATATATATATATATATATATATATATATATATATATATATATATATATATATATATATATATATATATATATATATATATATATATATATATATATATATATATATATTATCCGCTATTATGATACTAACTAGTCAACCGTGACTATTTCACTTACAATTTCAATTCGCATTACTTACCCCCCTTTTTACCTTACCTGGACTCGCCTATTATCATATAATCGTTCGTAGTGCCTGTGGTGCGTGTTTCATCCGAAAACTGCAGTATGTTATGTCAGTATGTCCATCATCAGTATGTGCAGTATGTGCAGTATGTGTAGGCCCATGCAACTTAGTTTCTTTGCAATAATATGACCCCCTTTCTTCCATTTCAGAGCGCGCCTCTGGCACAAAAAATGACCTTATTCCCTCTTCTGGCATCATATGTGTATCTATCATTATAAGCTAACCATCCATTACCCCGTAATCGCTAGCATATCGTCATCACTATGCCAGTTACCACCTTTGCATGTGCCTGAACATGCCCCTGCAACTCTATATGTAATAAATTATGCAAATAATGGAAGGATAGGCTACCTTTTACATCTTGATAGCTATAAATGCCTCTTACATTGCTCTATTGGCTTCCCGCCTAGCATTGAATACTTCCTGTACCCCCCCCCCCTTCCAAGCCCCTGAAACCACCTCTGCCATGCAATTTTTATGATATTTCATTAACATCAACAAATTTGCACTTGATGCAATCACCGTAAACCGATGTAACTCCTTCATACTTGAGGCAGTTAGGAAGAAACCGTGAAGATCGCATTTCCGTATTATCGCCAAATGTAGCCGCCGAACCCTCCCAAAACCGTGCCCTGAAACCGCCTCTGTTCAAGTTAAGAACTCAAAATTTTGACTCCCTATGTGAAAATATATTTTGGGAAAATCCTCAAATTGCATGGGTCTGCTCCCAGCTATTCTGGAGATATCTACGCAAAACATGGGCGGAATCCACCCCCCCCCCCCCCCCCCCTGTTACCAATAGGGTTAAAATGTGCCTGAACACGCCCCTGCAACTCTATATGTAATAAATTATGCAAATAATGGAAGGATAAGCTACCTTTTACATCTTGATAGCTATAAATGCCTCTTACATCGCTCTATTGGCTTCCCGCCAAGCATTGAATACTTCCTGTACTTCCCCCTCCCCCTTTCCAGGCCCCTGAAACCGCCTCTGCCATACAATTTGTATGATATTTTATTAACATCAACAAATTTGCACTTGTTGCAATCACTGTAAACCGATGTAACTCCTTCATACTTGAGGCAGTTAGGAAGAAACCGTGAAGATCGCATTTCCGTATTATCGCCAAATGTAGCCGCCGAACCCTCCCAAAACCGTGCCCTGAAACCGCCTCTGTTCAAGTTAAGAACTCAAAATTTTGACTCCCTATGTGAAAATATATTTTGGGAAAATCCTCAAATTGCATGGGTCTGCTCCCAGCTGTTCTGGAGATATCTGCGCAAAACATGGGCGGAATCCCCCCCCCCCCCCCCCCTGTTACCAATAGGGTTAAAACGCGTCTCATTTTCATGTTATTTCAAGATGTTTGCTGGCATCGATAGGCGCAAATCATCCTAGCCATTGAAATTTAGCATTGTGAAAATTGACTGCCCAAACGCGTGTTTCGCCCAGATCTTTGGCGGTTTTCGCCGGGCGCTTCCGTTCGGGAGAAATTCGATGCGGCGTCAGCCGTCAACGCGGCATCAGCGGAGGACTTTTGTGACAGGCGCCATGAATGTTTCGGGATATTTTGATTGCGCCATCTTTTTCTAATGGTTTAATATATTTGTGTAAATCTCTTTTTAATGGTCCCATTAACTTATCTAATAGTTACATATTGCTGCAAGGAGATCGGCGGACCGTCCAGACTTACCTATACTACAAACAGGACATTATATTTCGATGCATTTTTCTTAGTCGCGTAACGTGTTCTTCGCATATACCTAATTATTGTATGTGTAGACTCTATGTCCTATTGTTAACATGCAGTCGCACAATTCTTGGCAACCGGCAGAATGAAGAGTCAAATCAAAAGCCGTGCCGCACACTCTGCATCATAATTCTTGCCCCTATTTTCAAATTATATATTTACCAAACTATTAAACAAATCACGAAACAGTGCCCCCCCCCCCCCCAGACTGCCTCACCTACGTTTGATCCCTGGCGCCACCACTGGTTATTCCCCGCTGAGGGGGAACTGTAGCCGGGGAGCTCCTGGAGGTAGAAGGCAGGGGCACAGCCAGTTGGGGGGGGGGGGCAATCGCCCATCCCCATTCGGATACAGAGGATTTAGATGACCAAGTAATTTGTTGTCAGCTAATTGACCTTCAAAAAGCTGCAGAGTGGCTATGAAACCTGCCGATAACTTTTGCCACCTCTAATGCAAACCCTAGTGGATGGTGGAAAACCGCAGGAGGAAGGGAGGGGCAGTGGAGCAGGATGTAATCGGCAAAAAAGGCATTCGACCTTTTCACATGTCGACAAAATGACATTCGGCAAAAAGGTTTTTCGACTTTTTTACATGTCGACAAAATGACATTTCGGCTAAAAGGCATTTCGACCTTTTCACACGTCGACAAAGTAACATGCGGGAAAATGACATTTCGGCTTTTTCACATGTCGACAAAATGACATTTCGGCGAAAAGGAATTTCGACCTTTTCACACGTCGACAAAGTAAAATTCGGCAAAATGACATTTCGGCTTTTTCACATGTCGACAAAATGACATTTCGGCAAAAAGGTATTACGACCTTTTCATATGTCGACAAAATGTCATTCGGCAAAAAGCATTTCGATTTTGTAACATTTCGACAAAATGACATTTCGACAAAATGACATTTCGACAAAATGACATGTCGGCAAAAAGACCTTTCGACATTTTGACACGTCGGGAAAAAGGCATTTCGACAAAAAAGAATTCGCCATTTTACTTTCGGCATATTCACATTTCGACAAAAAGACATGTCGTCAAAGTGTCCTTCGACAATATGCATTCGCCAAAATGGCATTCGGCAAAACAAAATAGCATTCGTCAATGTGTCCGGACACCACGTTATACGCCCCCTCCCCCAGTCAATGGCGTTCGGCTGATACCCCAGTCAATGCCGTGTTAAAGGGCTATTCATAGGTCTTCATCATACACGCGGCACACGATACACGCATACGACGAGCATACGACATCACATACACACACATATACACACGATTATGACATTGAACTATTAACGAGCTTCCTGACTGGTACTAAGAATTGTGATGAAGACAATACATAAATGGTCAGCTTTCATATCGCACTGCCGATCTGGCCCACCGCTTATAAGAGATTTGGGTTGACTCTAAAGGAGTTGAAGAGTTGTGACCCTTGCCGCCATATCGGTAAAACAGTGCACTCGCTCGGTACACGAATGTCCGTTTGCCGTTATTATTTCATGGACAAGCTAATTGAATTTCACCCGATTGGCGTGTGTCCCGTTCACTTACGTCTCGATTGAACTTGAACTCTAAGGCTAAAAGATGTGGCTGACCGGAAGATATCATGCTAGACAACATACATAGGTCGAAATATTCTACAAATTGACGCGCATTGAGCCATCCAAGGCTATGGAGAACGTATGATATATGATCAAACTTTTGGAGGTTAGAGATTATCCTAGCAGCAAAATTGAACACTTTTTGAATGAGGTCTAAGTTCTCACTGTTTCCGTTCCCATACACTTGTACATAGTAGCGCAGTTGAGATAGTACCAGGGAGTCAATAAGACGAGGCATAACTCGTACAGGAAGTGCGTGTCTAGCATGGGAAAGCCCTACGAGTATACCGAAGCATCGATTCGTTATCATTCGAACGTTTTGGTTCCATTGAAGTGTGCTGTTCATAATTACACCAAGGATTTTAACGTGATTTGAGATTTTCAAGCATTCACCTTTAACCCTCGCCCTATATGTCATTCCTAAAACGACCCCCTGAGGTTTGTCTTGCATAACTTTCTAGACATGCGGCGCATCTTGCTGACATTTTCAGTAGCAAGCATTCACCATTTATACGTATGCTGTAAAAATTTCACCGAAATTGGTTGAGATATTTGGGAAATAATGATGCTTTGATGACGTCATGTTGGTGGAAAAACGATAAATGTTTGACAAATTGTAGAAAACAGAGTTTTGAAGCAAATTGCAAACGCATTTGTGCAAAGATATGATATGTTATTTTCTTTAAAATAACAATCTCGGATTTTTAAAATGTTGGGTTTTTGACCCCCAAAATGAAAAAAAAACTGATTTTTTGGGAAAAATCACCACAAAACCAAATTTTTCAAAGATGTAAAAAAAACGGCATAAATGTGAGAGAAATGGGTATGGATAATACTCGAGCCAAATTTCAAAGAAATATCTCTATTTTTAACTGAGTGATGGATCCCTAAGTGTAAGAAATTCATGACGTCATTTTTTAAATATATTTTGACTTTTTTTGGCCAGATACGAATAAATAATTACCTTTTCTGAATTTCTGAGACAAAACTGGTCAAGAAACATGCCCTTTTTTACATTTATCAATTTCTCATTTGTAGGTTTTCTGACAGAGCAAAATCGCTGTTCTGGATGTGGTCGATCGAGGCCATTCACTTGACCTGGAAGGTGACTCGTTGACCCGAAACCTAAAAATTGCATACCGTTAGATTTAAAACATGACAGGTAACATGTTGGTTCTTACCGCGTTGCTGTATGTTGCTTGGTTTGGAAGTTAACATGGGGTCTAGTTAGGACCCCCCCCCCCCCGTAGGGCGAAGGTGAACAAAAAGCTCCCGTAGGGCGACAGTTAAACCATATTTCGGATGGTTCGGGGATTTGGGCGAGTTGTCTACGGTCACCGCATAACAGTTCTGTTTGTGCTGCGTTGACCATCATCCCGTTTTGGAAGAACCAAGCATTGACAATATCGAGCACCTTTTCTAATGCATTCTGCATTTCAGTTAAACTTTTTCTGGGACCGGTGATGGCAATCTGACTATCATCTGCACATCGGACAGCGGTGATACGGAATCCCTCCATTTTTTCGGCATAAAACAATTAAAGGCATTAGTTGCAATGTTGTATAGCAATGGGCCGAGACACGTGCCCTGAAAAGTTCCTATAGTAATGGGGCGGGTGTTGGGGACATCTCCCCCACGCGAATATTCTGAGTACGGCCAGATAGATAGCTTGGGAACCATCCCGTGGAATATAATATATAGTATGACTAGTATGACGTCATACATACTAGGGTGTCCCAGTAATGACAGTTCGGTAAACATCTCGGGACCCCTTCATACTCTTCTTCATTCTATTTGTTTCATTGCTCAATTTGTCAGAACTTCCCACTGTATATGCTATGTTTCCCGGCCCTTCTAAATTTAGGTATATTTAGTTTTATAGTTTCTGTCGCGTTCCAGTCCCCCATGACACAACACGAGTTTTTGTGTACATGTTTCCGATGAGAATCGCGCTGTTTATATTTATTTCACACGCTTGTAAACAAGTGTATGGTAATTCTTATGATGTAAACATGTTGGCACAAGGTTAGGGTTTTGAGCTAGGGTGTGCAAAATTAAGTACTTTAATGAGAAATAATAAAAAACTATATTTGTGGTCGACGTGTGATAAATTTGTTAGAGGTAGCCTGTCGTGACGGCTCTCTTCTACCTTGCGTGTATCATATTTGTGCCTTTCCGATTGATTGGTTTGGTCAGACGAAGCGGCACAGACTGACAAAACCAAACAGGAACGGCGCGGCCCGCCACCTGGGGTTAACTGATTGGGACGGGTGGCGTTAACGCATCTAAAATCGATCCAAAATAGAACAACAAATCAAAGTACCCATGCCTTATATTTGTGTGCTATCCCATTATCCGTGATAATACAGAAGGTGAAACAACTGGGCTGCTCGTTGGCGGAACCTCTGATCATTTATATACTATTGTGTGTACCGATTTTGTATTATTTGTGGCAGGTTTGGGTCTTATGCAGCCGATTGGCCACATGGATTTCTTCCCAAACGGCGGCAAGAAGCAGCCGGGCTGCGGTACCAGTGTGTTCGACGCCATCAAAAAGGAGGAGGGCAGTCTCATATACGGTACGCCTACTGAAGTGCCACTCCACAGCAGAGTTCGCCATCGGCCGGGCTGGCCCTATGGCCCATGGGCTGGGTCTGGGCCGGGCCAGGGCCGGGACTCAACTTTAAGGAAATCAATGGGCTCCGAGCGGTCCTGGGCCTGATAATTTTGAAGCAATGCGCGCGTCGCACAAGCTCAGGTCAGAGCTCAAAAATATTTTAACCAGCAGTTCACTTCACTTTCATAGCAACACACAGGTGAGTGATATTGAGCTCACCATAATAAATATTGATTGAATAGTGTATCAACACTCAAATCAATGATAACATTACTATCAGAGTTATATGAAATAGTAGTTAGTACCTGCCCCCGCCAAATGTTTGACATTCCTAAGTGATGACGTCACTACAGTCATGGTTCGTGGTCTTCAACACACGAGCCAACGGGGAAATCGGTGTTTTGGGGATGGCCCCATGCAGATCCTACTGGAAAAGTGTTGGCTTGCCTTGCCTTTATGGATTGGTAGAGATGTGCTGATTCCAAAACCAGGTCAGTTTGGTCATATACTCCCAGTCATAAAGTCTTGGTCATACAGCCTTAGTACAGTCATACAGCTTCAGAATCAGTGACGTATGATCTGCCTAACCTTTGTTTATAGTAACCTTGTTAGTACTACAGAGTACAGAATAATGACACCTACTAATACTCAGTCATCATGTACATGAACACCTGAACAGGGGTGGCATGTCCTGCAAATGATTGGTAAGGCCCCAATGCTAACTTTATAGATTTGAAGTTCATTCTTACCATGCAACGTCATATGCCTAATGTTAAATTCGTAGGGCCCTCCTACTTTGTACTTGATTTTAGAATCATTCACAGGAAATTCAAAGTTCAAACCCCTACACACAGTTTATGGGACTTTAAGTGTTTTAAATGTCGCTGTCAGACATATAACAGGATTAAATCTTACCCAGTTGAGAACATTTTCAATTAATATTTGGATCCGTTTTGTCGAAGCAACACCCCACTCCCGAACGCTTAAATTGTTTGGTAGACAAAGAAGTGTCACATCTAGCGATAACTACAGTGACTGGCAACAATCTGGCAGCCTGACGATATTTCCGCTACATAGTCGGGTTAGATGTGGCTCAGTGCCTCCCATAGGCGTACACAAGGGGGGGGGGAACGGGGAAATTGCCTCCCCTGAAGGTCTTTCGTGCCCCCTTCGGTCGAAAAAAAAGAATATTTTTTTTATTTTTTTTAAAGAGAAAATGGTGAAAATATGCCCTTTTTAAAATATAGTGGGCCAAATCCGGTGAGTTTTTGTTTGGTAGGGTTCTTTATCCCTACCTGAGCAAAAAAAAATCCCCTCCTGGAGTGAATCCTGGGTACGCTACTGGTACCTTTTCACCCATAATCCTGGGTAGCCTAGTGGTTAAAATGCCACGATTTCATGCGGAGGGTGGACGGTTCGAATCTCGGCAACGGCAGTTTGTTTTTGTCATAATGGCTACGAGCGAATCTTAGGTTTCGTCCCGATCGGACCTAATGACTACGAGCGAATCTTAGGTTTCGTCCCGATCGGACTTAATGGCTACGAGCGAATCTTAGGTTTCGTCCCGATTGGACTTAATGGCTACGAGCGAATCTTAGATTTCTTCGCGATCGGACTTAATGGCTACGAGCGAATCTTAGGGTGTGTCCCGATCGGACTTATTGGCGGGGTAGGTTAGGTTAGGTTAGGTTAGGTTAGGTCAGGCACGTAGCCAGGATTTCGTCCATCGGGGGGGGGGGGAGGGCGGCGCGTCGAAAGGGCCCCTTCCCGAGCGTTGAAAGGCCCCCCCCCCAAAAAAAAACGCATGAAAAGGCACGTTACAAGGCTGGAAAATGCAGTACGGCAGGTATGGCATGGGCCATACCAACGTTTAGGAGCTGGAGTTAGCAAACTGCCACATCAACTTTGGAACCAGCGACACGAATTTGGAATCAGCTATACGAACTTGGAATATCTTTTTAAGCTCAAGACCTGGAACTCTTAAACAAATTACGCCGCGGAGGGGCGCGAAATTTTTGAGTATTGTGCCCTGGGTTGCTTTCTCATCAATGCGTCGCATTGCGTATTGTGCGGACCTCTAAAATTGCTATATTGTGCGTTTAAAAGTGCGGGGAAAAGGTGCTAAAATGAACTATTTTGCCCAATAATATAGGAAAGTAGCAACATAACACATAAATGCGCCGAGAAACTGACCGATTTTTTTCCTAACCCACATATAATTGAATTTGTAGTTGAATTGCGCCGCGGAGCGCCGCGAAAATTTTGAGTTTGATTCCCTGTACAACTGTATTCTTACTGTTGAAAGGCCCAAGGTCCCTTCAGATCGTCTTGGGGCCCCTCTGACCTTTTCTACGCCCTTCCGACCTGTTCAGGGACTCATCTGGGATCCGCGAAGCGAAAAGACATGATGTGGAGTGGGTGATATATATACATAATACAAAGAGGGCTTACTCTACAGGAAAAAATCAAATCGGATCTTTCGGGTATATTGTAGCACCCTGGCGAAGGGTGTTACAATATTCGCGAAAGCTCCGCTTTTAATATTTTTATTGTGGAGTAAGTCCTCTTTGTATTTAATCTTCATCTGCGATCTCTACGTGCTTTGACCCTTCCGGTCTCACCAGAGACTCCTCTGACCTTCCAAGAAGCCCCTCTTGTGTGTCAAGGGGCCCATTCGGCCTGTTCAGAGGTCCTTCCGACCTGGCCAGGGACTGCACTGGCTGCTTTGTCGCCCTGCCGACATGCTCAGGAGCAGGGGCGGCGGATTGCGGGGCGCAGGGTACCCAAAATCCCCCCTCAAATGAAAATCCTGGGGAGGTGAAGGGTCATGTTGCCCCAGATTGAGCAGGCTAAAATCTGGGGGGGGGGGGCAAAACTACCCTTTGCCCCCAGGATTTTCGACTGGGGGGAATTTTGGGTACCCTGCCCCCACAATCCGCCGCCCCTGCTCAGGGGCCCCTCCGACCTGCCCAGGGGCCCCTCAAGTCTGGCTAGAAACTCATCCGGCATGTTCAAGGGGCTTTCCGACCGGCCCAGGGACCCTTTCGGTCTAGCCAGGGGCCCCTCTGACTTGCCCAGGAGCCCCTCCGATCGGCCCAGCGACTCTTCTGGTCGGCCTGCGCTGGCTGCTTTGTCGCCCTTGTCGACATGCTCAAGGGGCTCTCCGACCTCATCATCATCAACATGTTTATTGTTTTATAACATATTTATATGGTATACATAAGGTAGAGTTGGCGCAAAAGCTGGGGAGCTTGACTCGAGGCGCCAACTCTAACACATATCATCAGGTACCTAATAACTCAACCGCGTGTATCTATATATAACCGCAATATCTATATGTGGCACTTCTTTGTCTACCAAAAAACATACGCCTACCGAATGGCCACCTAACCAAGGCCGTATAATTAAACCTAACAGGTTGGTTCACACAGCTCAAACGTTACATCTTTCAATTTGAAAGCTGCCATTCATTGTATGACGTATGCAGTTTCCAAACTGGCACCAATTGACATTTTTAACATTTATGGCTAAAAGCTTGGATTTTTACGTTGCATTTCGCGTACATAAATGGAAAGTATTTTATTTGAGCATATTAATTATTAAAACTCTCTTTGATATTATGGCCACTGGGCAATGGCTACGTCATTAGTTTACTATGATCAATCATTTGTCGACATATATGATATGTGCCTGTTCCAGTAGCGCTTCTAACCACCTCTAACTTTCTTCAAGTTGCTCCAACTTGCAGTCCTATCCTATTACAGACAGTTGCAAGTTGGAGCAACTTGGAGGAGGTTAGAGGAGGTTAGAGGCGCCACTGGAACAGACCCTTAGGGCCTGCTCGCGTCGTGTCGCGTACTTGTTTTGCTAGACAAAGAAGTACCACATATAGGGATATTGCTTTGAAATTCGGTGTGGTCATCGGCATATATTTTGCTGGACCTTAAATTGGGTTCAAAGACGAGCCCATGCTCCAAACTATGGGACCGATTTGGGTCATTTCTTCACCATTCGATCTGGTGTGACCAAGAACGTTGCCGGTTTGGATTTTATACAGATTGGTCCACTCTAAGTAGACCAAATTAGACCAAACCCACCAAAAACCGTTTCGAGTGATTTGGTCAAATTTGGTCCACTTAAAGGGAGATAATCACCTTTTGATTTTGTTAGCAACACTTTCTTTGGCTACCGTTATGGTATTAAAATGATGTGATCTAAATTTAAGGATTAAATACAATTGTTCCCTAATTCAGAGTTGGAAGTTTGGGAAAATTTATGATCGGTATTTTCCCTACACTATTGGAAAGCGCAACATCTGGCGCTTTTGTGTCAATCTGTTCAGCGTTGTTGAATGGGCACTTATAAACAAATCGCCGACACTAAATAGGTTGCCGTCGGGGGCCAACCTAAACTGCCGATTTCAATGCACTTTTTTAAAATGATTGTTGATTGTTCATAAAAGTTTGGCACATATTCGCAAAAGATAGAATGCAGGAAACATATTGCATACCTTCATGATAAATAATGCGTAGGGAGGCTAATTTACTGAATTCGTTACCGAGTGCTTGCTGATTATAAGCGTGGAGCGCTTATCAACTATGAATTGAAATATCTCGCGGTAGGAATTGTTATATGCAAAATTTGATGAATTTACAATATATTTTGGTCTCGTCTATCGATTTCAGGTGCTAACTCCATTTTTGTGGAAAAAGGTGATTATCTCCCTTTAACCCTATTTGTAACAGGCTCCTGGCTACCCCTATTTGTAACAGGGGGGCGGATTCCGCCCCCCCCCCCCCCCCCCCTCCTCCGGAGATCTCGAAATCTACCCGTCCGATTTTCAAAAATCAAACGGTGCTTGGTTCCCCTCAACACGATCTACATATTTAAATAATATTTAAAAATCTAAATTTTGGATAGGGGGGCAACAGGGGGGGGGGGGCAAAACTACAAATTTTAGTGGTATTTTTGATCCAACATAACTTGCATGTTTATCGACCGATTTTAATACAACTAATAATAATAGATAGAGATTTAATTGGAAATCGATATATGACGGTGACGTTTGAAAATTCAAAAATAATAGACGTGTGCAGGTCTCTCAATATGGGGGTGAAGTAAATGCGTAATATAACCATTTTTTATTTTTTTTAATAAATGAAATGGTATGTGATTGTGACATTAGACAAAACAGTTATAAATAATATTTTTTGCCATAGGCGGTACCGGCCCCCATTCAAGGGCATTGGCAGCTTCATGCTTTGGTGACGTCACCAAAGCGTGAAGTTTTATTTTTTCTCCCTTCATCAATGTTAACGCTATGGGAGGTTCAGTGATATTGAGCAAAATGCAAACTCGATTGAGCGATGAGTTAGCAGTGATAGGAAAAAAGTAAGCAAACCATACGAAAGCCACATCCATTGTCTTTTGATACCAGGGTCTGCTTTGCCTGTGGCTTGTACGGAAACGTGTTAAATATGGTCTTGTGTGAAAGGAAGTTTCCCTTGCATGCGCACTGCCGGGGGCTGATTTCTTCCGCCCTCCCCCTCAAGTTTGTTATGAATAGCGGAAAAATGGCCACGCGCAGCGTCACTAAAATTAGCACAGCTGTTTTAGCATCAATTATCCACATGGTGTGAAATTCTTTACCTCGGGTCATCCCAGGTCATGTCACCAGGTCAAGTCAAGTGACCCCACCTCCAAACATGTTTGCGGTCGTGCAACAGCCAAAATGATTGACCGAATAGTCTGAAACTCATAGGATGTTATTAGGTCATAAGTACTTTCAATTTGTGTATCTCAAATTTTTCATACCGGTGACCTAAGGTCATGTCGATTTCGTGACCTCCCCATTATAAGTCAATGGGGAGAAATGAAAACACGTATACATCCATAGGAAATGGCTAAATTTGACTAGTTTTCACCATATCTGTGTCAACTACAAAACCCATGTCACATTTCTGTTCTTTGACCTCCACGAGGTCAACTCAGGTAACCCCCAGGTCACGAATGGTTTTTCTTCAATAACTCTTTACCAAATCAAGGTAGAGCAGTGAGGTTTTCACCATTGTATTTGGCTTGTCGGGACAAATCATTTAATGTAAAAGTTGACCTTGACCTGATCTCAGGTCAGGTCAATTTTTGGATATGGCCTAACTAGTTCATCGAATATATTTTTTTATGCGTCTCGACGAGACAAACACAATGGTTTAATCGGTTGTATTATATCATGCTTCTGTCAAAAGTTATTCCCGAAAAACAATTTGTCGATTTTTACAATGTTCAAATTCAATAAAATGACGTCATTTTAAGAAAAAAAAGCCGTCTTGGTGATTATGATTCCTAATTTACCACAATTGGAATTAACAACGATTTACAATATGACGTCACTTAAATAACAAATCCACACTCATTTTATAATTGATTTACTGCCTGTCTCATAAGCGCCAAATATGCCGATGAAGCGCTGCTACCATATGACCGTACCCGTTTGTCTAGTTATCCTGGGCGGTACCAGGTTAGTGAAAAAGGGAGGCCAAATTGGGAAAAAAATATTAACCGCAGACAAGTTGCTACCCAGCACTATAAATATGTTACTGATCGTAGATAGTTCATTTTTGCATGTTGTACTTCATCATAGGCGTATCCAAGATCCAAACTGGGGCGGCGCAAGAGCTTTTGATAAGTATATTATCCGCTATTATGATACTAACTAGTCAACAGTGACTATTTCACTTACAACTTCAATTAACATTGCTTACCCCCTCTTTACCCTACCCGGACTCGCCTATTATCTTACAATCGTTCGTAGAGTAGCCTGTGGTGCGTGTTTCATCCGAAAACTGCAGTATGTTGTGTCATTGTACGCCCGTGCCTCTTAGTTTCCTTGCAATAATATGACCCCTTTCTTCCATTCCTGAGCGCGCCTCTGCAAAAAAGACTTTATTCCCTTTTCTGATCTCATATGTGTATATATCAGTATAAGCTAAACGTCTATTGCGCCGTTATCGCTGGCATATCGTCATCACCATGCCAGTCACCCCCTTTTCATGTGCCTGAACACGCCCCTGAAACTCTATATGTAATAAATTATGTAAATAATAGAAGAAGAAGCTATCTTTTACATCTTGATAGCTATAAATGCCCCTTACATCGCTCTATTGGCTTCCCGCCAAGCATTGAATACTTCCTGGAACCCCCCCCCCCCTTTTCGAGCCCCTGAAACCGCCTCTGCCATGCAATTTTTATGATATTTCATTAACATCAACTAATTTGCACTTGTTGCAATCACCGTAAACCGATGTAACTCCTTCATACTTGAGGCAGTTAGGAAGAAACCGTGAAGATCGCATTTCCGTATTATCGTCAAATGTCGCCTCCGAACTCACCCAAAACTGTGCCCTGGAACCGCCTCTGTTCAGGTTAAGAACTCAGAATTTCGACTCCAAATGCGGTATTCAATTCTATGCAAAGTCCCAAAGTTGCATGGGTTTGCTCCCAGCCGTTCTGGAGATATCTGCGAAAAACATGAGGGGTGGGGAGCGGAATCCCCCCCCCCCTGTTACAAATAGGGTTAAATTGAACCAAAATGGATAAAACTCATAAAGACACTGTTTTGGACGACGCCGGATCGAATGGTGAAGAAATAACCCAGATCGGTCCAATAGTTTCGGAGCATGGGCTCGTCTTTGAACCAAATGTAATGCCCAGAAACATATATGCATAGGACATCGTCTACTTATCGCTAGATGTGGCACTTCTTTGTCTACCAAAAAAGACGCGACCAGCCCCCAATGGAAAATGCAAATGGCGGCACTACGCAGTCACACCTGACGCGACGGTCTAGGATGTTGTTATCTCCGTAACATGTTAACTCACATTTGTGACTTCAGAAGCCTATTCGGTTTTGACCAATCGACAGGCTTCATGGAGAGATGGATGGCCGTTAGCTCACTTGTTCCCGTGACGTTTTGCCATTCGCTCATAGAATAGTAGCGAGTAGCAAACTACAGCGTCATTGCTTGTTGGTGTCGGACGCATACGTGGGATATTGTGATGATTTCCAAGCGGTTACGCGCCCTACCCACCAAGAACAATTGAATTGATCTCACGGTGGGTATTTTGTTTTGTGTAGCATTGAAATCATTTGAATGATATGATATGAAGGTCAGTTCATGATTTGAAATGTTATTCCTAGACACATTTCCTGGTTATGACCCCCGATGTAACGGTTTTCTGGCATTGTTCTGAATTGTTGTCCTGAAAAAGAAATTGTGTGCTTAGGTAGGTATACATTGTTTGTCTGCATGAGTGCATAGGTTAAGGTACCTACCAAGCTTGAATTGTCACTTGTCAGCACATTTTGATCTGGGGAAATTGGTTTGGTAGTTTATTCATCATTATTCATTAGTATATCAGTATTTCTTGTTTTTGGCATACCATCAGGTTATTTGTGTGCTCTTTCTTCCTTTGCAAAGATATGTACTCATCCACCAACAAAAAAGTAGAATGTCCTCCTAGGGGGCCTGGGAGCAAGCGCGTAACCACCACTGGGGTCACTGGGGATCAGTCCCCAGTAACATTTTCAGATTTTAACATTACGCCTATATGGGCGTTGCATGGAAAGTATCGACTTCAAAGTGCATCCGTCCCCACCTACTTTCGGAAGGTGATTACGCCTATGCCTGGGAGCCAATTAACCACAGCAGTTGTTTCGCCATGAGCCACAATTATGACGTGCTTGTGGCTTGCCTGTGTTTTCTTTTGTCAATTTAAACTTATTATGTCTGTTAAGAACCTGCAATTTCTGACAAAACATTGTCAGTGTTTTCTTTTGCCAATTTCAACTTAGTATTTTGCTAGGATAATTATTGCAACTTTTGTGAAAATAAGATATGCTTAATCTGAAGGGGCCCGACGGTCCTAGGCCTCAATATTCTAAATTTGACCGGGCATGGTCCGGGCATGGGCTTGGTGTTCATGGGCCTGGGCTGGGCCGGGCAGGGGGTTGGTGGGACCGTGGCGAACACTGCTTCGCAGGGATCAGTCCTCTTATACTCATTCAATATATTTAGTCTTTGCCTAAATGATTTTCTTCTGATCATTTATCTTACCTCACTATTTTGTTAATAGTTATTGCTGCTTCGTTGAATCACAAGAGCTCGACGTTGCTGTATCGGCTAAAGTGCTGTCTTTTCGGCAGGGTTACGTCGGTTTATCGGCTGTAACCACCTTCGCGCCTACGAGTTTTTCACCGAGTCCATCAACAGCGACTGTTCGTTCATGGCTGTCGAGTGCTACAGGTGAGGAGACACCATCACACCGGTCCCCAGTATCCGGTGGGTGATAATCCGGCCAGAGGTGAGGAGACACCATCACACCGGTCCCCAGTACCCGGTGGGTGTTAATCGCACCGGTCCCCAGTACCCGGTGGGTGTTAATCGCACCGGTCCCCAGTACCCGGTGGGTGATAATCCGGCCAGAGGTGAAGAGACACCATCACACCGGCCCCCAGTATCCGGTGGGTGTTAATCGCACCGGTCCCCAGTATCCGGTGGGTGTTAATCGCACCGGTCCCCAGTACCCGGTGGGTGTTAATCGCACCGGTCCCCAGTACCCGGTGGGTGATAATCCGGCCAGAGGTGAAGAGACACCATCACACCGGCCCCCAGTATCCGGTGGGTGTTAATCGCACCGGTCCCCAGTACCCGGTGGGTGTTAATCGCACCGGTCCCCAGTACCCGGTGGGTGTTAATCGCACCGGTCCCCAGTACCCGGTGGGTGATAATCCGGCCAGAGGTGAAGAGACACCATCACACCGGCCCCCAGTATCCGGTGGGTGTTAATCGCACCGGTCCCCAGTACCCGGTGGGTGATAATCCGGCCAGAGGTGAAGAGACACCATCACACCGGCCCCCAGTATCCGGTGGGTGTTAATCGCACCGGCCCCCAGTACCCGGTGGGTGTAAATCGCACCGGTCGCCAGTATCAGGTAGGTGGTAATCGCACCGGTCGCCAGTATCAGGTGGGTGTTAATCGCACCGGTCGCCAGTACCCGGTGGGTGGTAATCGCACCGGTCGCCAGTACCCGGTGGGTGTTAATCGCACCGGTCGCCAGTACCCGGTGGGTGTTAATCGCACCGGTCGCCAGTACCCGGTAGGTGGTAATCGCACCGGTCGCCAGTATCCGGTAGGTGGTAATCGCACCGGTCGCCAGTATCAGGTAGGTGGTAATCCAGCACGGCGACATGCATGGCCGGTCAACCAACCCAATTATTTGATTTTGATTCAACTCTGACTAAAAATGAAGAAGAAAAGTGATTACGAGCCCGGACCCCCCCCCCCCCCCCCCCCCCCCCCCCTGACGAAGACTGTTGTGTACTTTTTTGTACGGACTCATGTCAGACTCGTATTTGTATAGGTATTTGTATGATTACATTGATTTTGTATTCCAAATGCAAACAATTGGTGCAAATTAGTTACCAAATTTTCGATATCGTTACGGACCGAGCCGCTCATTCGCCGCTCCCGAGGCGCCCCGAGGCTGGAAGCGTAAGGCCGCCATAGGGAAACCAGGCTAAATTCGTAATATAATCATGTTTACAACGTATTCTTCAGGAAATGTGACAAACGTACCCACATGACAGATAATACCATTCTTCAGGCATAATCTAACCAATTCCAGTACTTTGTAACTGTTGCGGTTGGTCCGCCTTTTTGTATTAAATAAATAATTATTGGTCATATTTAACGTTATAAATTTCGGAAAACGCCTCCTCCCTTGATCATTTGTGGTTATTGAATGTACAAGACACAATTTGGAAACAAACGTACCCCCGTTCTACATAGGAAAATGTGCCGGGAATCCAATGCTAACATTCATCTTCCTGTAGCGTTGCATGGTTGTCCGCCAAATTGCATTGCATTCGCAAATTATTGCTGCCAACGCCAAATAATTGTCAAATGCAAATGGCAAATGACAAATGCATTTAGAGGTCACACATCAGATCTGGCCAACCTTGTATAATATGGTGTGTTACTCTAGCCCTTCTTGATGTTTCAGGCAACATTTTTGCTCAGGGGCCCTTGCAAGGTCACATGAGGTCATCCAAGGTCACCAACACTTTGTTTGTCAATAACTCTCGACAGAATGATGATAGAGAACTGAAACTGGCACTAATGTGTTTGTCTTGTCGAGGCACGTCTCCCAACATGCAACATGACCTACTTGGTCCGGCCGCGCGCGTCTCCGTGAGCGGACGCGTCGCCCTCGTGCGGCTCTCCCGCCCTTTATACCCCCTGTGCCTCTTCCGAGTGTGCGAACGAGTGAGTGTGACTGTTGTGCGGAGTGATTATGAGAGATAGGGCTGGAAAGTGATCGTTGATGTGATCATATCTGATTGTGACATTGGTGGTACCGTGGACGCTCATCATGCACCGAGACATCTTTCGGTATGTGACTCTTCTCACCATAGCCCGGCTGCTGATCATCGTGGCCTGTCCAGCTCCAAGCCCGTGGACTAAGTGTCAAACTGCTGTCATCCGCCCGGCTCATCAACATCTGCCGGATGAGTGTCTCTGCAGAGGAGTTCTGTCTCGTCCGGCAACTCGGCCTCGGATCTCCGGCTGTGCGGGAGCGGCCGATCGTGACGTCACGTTGAGCCTGGCTCGGCCACCCGGTACCCAGGCCGCCCGGTGCCAACCACGGCTCGCCGGCGCTGTGCTCTACCTGGAACCTGACCTTGACCGAGCCGACTGCACCGAGCGCCCTCCGGCGCGGGATTCCCTGCCCGCCGACCGTGACGCCACGCTCGTTCGAGGTTCTCGCGGCCAATCGCCGCGGCCCCTCGACGGCCCGATCTTCCCGGAGACTGACCTTGACCAAGAGGGCCGCGTGGGGCGGCCGCCGCCGGTGAGAGCTTCCCAGCGCTCGGGATCAGCTGACTCTGACTGTGACCTTGACCGGTCGGGCCGCGCCGTGCGGCCGCCGCCAGCGCGGGGTTCCCAGCGCCCGGGATCAGCTGACTGCGACCCTCGCCGTGCTCGGCCGCCCCGTCCCCAGGTCGCTGCGGAAGGCGGGGCGGACGCCTCTGCCTACGTGCCGGAGACTGCGCCGGACCGGGTGGACACCACCGCGCCTCGGACGCGGCGAGACCGGCCGGCCCACCGCGGGAGACGCTCTTACGTGCGTAAGCGCGGCCCCAGGCGTCACCGAGGAGAGGTGTTGCTGTTTTGTATCGTGAGAGATTTGAGCACAAGTGCATAAAAGTCCCAGAGCGGGCCAGTGATGAGTCAAAACTCGAAGCGCTTTTGAGTCTGTTTAAATGGGACAATAACCGTGTCATAGTTGCATCTTTGTACCGACCGCCGCGCCACACTGCAGCCGCCCTTCAGGCCGACTTCGATTGTTTAGAGTCACAATACCAGCACGTGGTGACGCAACACCCAGACTGTCCGATTGTTCTCGCCGGCGACCTCAACTGTGACCTGCTCTCGGACAAAAGGTGTTTACAGGAGTTAATTACTAAGTACTCATTGAACCAGGCTATTCAATTTGCGACTTTTACATCGGGCTCACTACTTGATGTGCTTATCTCAAACCGTGCCTTTGGCCACTCGGGCACCCGTTTCTGTCATTTTAGTCCTCATCGCTTTGTTCGTTCTGTTCTATGTGTGCCTCTACCGCGTTTTAAGTCCAGTGTTATTATGTGTCGTTCTTTTAGAAAGTTTCATCTCTTAGGTTATGAAACTGCGCTCCTGTCCACTGACTGGTCGCCCGTGTTTTCCGCCGCCAGTGTCTCCGATGCTTGGTCCGCCTTTCTCGAGGGTATAAATCCTGTTGTCTCGCACTATGCACCAGTGAAATCAATAACCGTGCGAAATCCGACCGCCCCACCGATATCCGACAGTACCCGGCTTCTGATTTTGCAGCGAGCACAGGCACTGAGAGTGTCAGGTCATGGCTCAGAGCAGTACCGCACAGCAAATCGTCTTGCACGAGCTGCATTCAGAGCCGACCGGCGGCGGTACCTTGGCGCCCGCATTTTGGAACAGGGTAGAGTCAGCTTCTGGAAATCTGCCGGGAACTTGGTGGGCAGCAAGCGGTTCAGCGCTCAGGTGCTGCCAGCTACCTCAGCGGATGACATGAACGAATTCTTTGTCAATGTCGGTCCTAGCGTAGCTGCCGAGCTGGGGGCGCAGGGCCCGCCCCCTTCGCTCCCCACTCGCTTGCCGAGAGTGGGTGCGTGTTCGTTCTCGCTGCATCCTGTTAGTCTCAGTGCCCTATACCGAATTATTTATAGTATGCGAAACTCCCCGGCTCGCGGTGCTGACGGACTTTGCATCCGCCTCCTGAAGCTCGCCTTTAACTCCATAGGTCACGTCCTTCTTTTCCTCGTCAACTCCTGCATCACGACCATCGACGTACCATCCTCCTGGAAACACTCCCTGGTGTACCCCATCCATAAAACCGGCGACCCTTCAAATCCATCCAACTTTCGTCCCATTTCCATACTTCCGGTTATCGCCAAGATAGCAGAGCGAGCAGTCCAACGCCAGCTCTACTATTACCTTTCATCCAACCATCTTATTGCTCCTACCCAACACGGTTTCCGCCCGCGACACTCAACAGAGACGACGCTCACCTGTACCAGTGACCATATGCTTTCGGCCATGGAATCAGCCAAAATCTCGCTTCTTTGCTTAATTGACCTTAGCAAATGCTTTGACGTTATTCACCACGGTAAACTTCTAGAAAAACTTCAGACCCTCAATATAGATACTTCATGGTTCCAAAATTACTTGCACGGTCACACACAGAGTGTTAGCTTCACTGGCTCTGATGGCAAGGTTAAGATTTCCGCACCGCGTTCCATACAGCAAGGAGTCTTTCAGGGCTCATCTCTCGGCCCCATTCTTTTCTGCGCGTTTGCAAATGACCTGAGTCTTCATGCGGCTGATGCGCTTGTGGTGCAATACGCCGATGATATTCAGGTCATGATTTCGGAACCAAAATCTTGCTTGCCTGCGCTTATCGCTCGCATGGAGTTGGCTCTCTCTGCTCTCGGAGATTACTTTCTTTGCAATGGTCTTAAAATTAACGTAACGAAGTTCGAACTCCTTACCATCGGCACACGACAAAATTTGCGCTCCCTTCCTCAATTCACCATCAAATTTCGCGATACTTCTTTGGCCCCCCGTTCCGAGGCACGCAACCTTGGCGTCGTCTTTGATCAAAACCTCACCTGGGACGCTCATGTGTCCGCCCTCTCTCGCAAGTGCTGCGGAATCCTAGTCAGCCTATACCACATCCGCCATTTCCTCCCTCCAGAAATCATCCCCGAAATCGTCACCTCCCTCGTGGTCTCACACATCCGTTACTGCCTGGTCGTGTACGGCAGCGGCTCCGCCAAAAACCTACACCGCATTCAGAAGCTCATCAACTTCGCTGCCCGAGTCGTTTCCGGAAAACGCAAGTACGACCGCGTTTCTGGTGTGCGTGACGCGCTGGGGTCGCTGGATGCTCCCAACTTTGTCCTCTACCAAACCCTCTGCCTTCTCCACAAAGTCCGCCGCACCGCTGAGCGGGAGAGTCTCGCCGAGATATTCGTGACCCACTGTGACAGGCCTGCCCACTCGCGGCCCACTAGGCAGGACCGGCTCTTATTCCTACCGCGGGTTAGGACGGAGACTGGCAAGAGGCGCTTCGCCTACCGCGCTGCGCTTGGTATGAACGAGCTGCCACGCGAGTTCAACGATATGTCTGTCAGACAATTTAAAAGACAGCTGAAGCGCCGACTCCTGCCAGCAAATGTCTGATTTTGTTTCGATTTCGGTGTGGACGTATGTGTATATATGTGCGCATGTTTTACTATGTCATGTCTTATCCCATGTTTATCCCTTTATTGACTCAGAACTGTAAAAACCACGTTCGTGTGGATTGTTCGTTATTATACAATACAATACAATACAATACTTGGGTCACCGCTTGACCTTGACCTGATGTTTTTTTATCAGTTGACCTTGCCTAGTCAACTCGAATATGATTCAAATCGCCTTGACGAGACGAACACGATAGCAACACAATTACTGCTTTATCTGTATTAGGTAAAAAGGAATTTGTGAAAAACAGTTTTGCCAAAAATATCCTTTTTGACCTTTGATGACCTCTGGAGCCTAAACTGTTGACCTGAGCTAAAATGTGAGGAAACTTTTGCGATTGCATTGTTCAAGAGCTTTCTATCGATTTTACGTTTGTTCCTGGATGGCATAGTTCCCGAGATATTTGTGGGTTTTTGAAGCGAAGTCCTAAAACTGGAAAATATGACCTTTGATGACCTCTGGTGACCGAAATATTGACCTAAGCCAAATCATGACTCAATAGTTTCAAAATGATTTTTGATAAGCTTTCGAACAGTAGGTCGAAAGGTAAGGGAAAGGTAAAGGTAGGCAGGTAATCGCGCCAACAGTTCTGTCAGACGAAAACGTACACATTTATCAAATATTCCATTCATATTCCACCCGCCCAGGAATCAAAATGTTTTTATAATAATTTACTTTTTGCCAGTCCTATATTAAACTGTCATAGACAATAAGCGCAAGGTACTGAAGAATCAGTAATTTTGTAGCATATGACAATTCATTGTCCGTGGAAATCCGCTAAAAACCAGGACAAACGATGAGTTTGACCATGAGACCTCCAGGCCATCTTCCCTTACGATACCGGAAATCACCGACACCAGTTCGTGTGGTGGGTCAGAACACAGAAATCAACTTTTGTTATTCATTATTCAACATACCCGGTCTGAATGCCTACTCCATCCGACACCAGTCTGACATTCGACATCCAACATCCTACAACGGCAGAGCTCCACTTAAACTCAACAATCCCCCTCCACAGTTACGACAATTTCGCGGCGGGAGAGTGCGGCACATGCTCACCGAAGCTGAGAAACTGTCACCGTCTAGGCTACCACGCTGACCGCAACCTGACGGCCGTGGACCGCGCCAAGATGCAGCAGCTCAACAAGGAACAGCTCGATCTGTTTGGACGACCGTTGGGCGCGCGAACGTTCTACCTACTGACCGGCAACGACGCCCCCTTCTGCCGTGAGTGTCGTCCTGGTCCCGAACCCGCCATTCAGGCGTGTGGGGTGATGTGTTTCCTTCTGCCGTGAGTGTCGTCCTGGTCCCGAACCTGCCATTCAGGCGTGTGGGGTGATGTGTTTCCTTCTGCCGTGAGTGTCGTCCTGGTCCCGAACCTGCCATTCAGGCGTGTGGGGTGATGTGTTTCCTTCTGCCGTGAGTGTCGTCCCGGTCCCGATCCTGCCATTCAGGCGTGTGGGGTGATGTGTTTCCTTCTGCCGTGAGTGTCGTCCTGGTCCCGAACCCGCCATTCAGGCGTGTGGGGTGATGTGTTTCCTTCTGCCGTGAGTGTCGTCCTGGTCCCGAACCCGCCATTCAGGCGTGTGGGGAGATGTGTTTCCTTCTGCCGTGAGTGTCGTCCTGGTCCCGAACCTGCCATTCAGGCGTGTGGGGAGATGTGTTTCCTTCTGCCGTGAGTGTCGTCCTGGTCCCGAACCTGCCATTCAGGCGTGTGGGGTGATGTGTTTCCTTCTGCCGTGAGTGTCGTCCCGGTCCCGATCCTGCCATTCAGGCGTGTGGGATGAAGACTTGTGCTTGATTCCGCGTCATTGGCTGGTTGATCTCTGTTCTCTGGAGATATTTTGAAATGTAATAGGTTGCTAGCGAGAAATGGGAAAATATCAACGTCGCACCTTTATATCGTCGGGCTGATGTCGGCAGACGTCGGGTCAATGTCGGCAGACGTCGGGCCCATGTCGGCAGACGGCGGATCAATGTCGGCAGACGTCGGGTCTTTGTCGGAAAACGTCGGGCCAGTGGCGGCAGACGTCGGCCCGATGTCGGGGTAGCATCGGCTAAATGTCGGGGGCACGTCGGGTCAACAGCGGACCGAAATTGGCCCGACGTCGGCCCGATGTCGACATGCCGAGCTGCTTTCCGTGCCGAGATGCCCACGTCGGGCCGACGTCGGCCCGACTTAGGCTGGACCTTGGGGGACTTCAGCATATGCGGACATATCCGACGTGTAGCCGACGTCTGGCCGACATCGGGCCGACGTCTGGCCGACATCGGGCCGACGTCCAGCCGACGTTGGGCCGACGTCGGTCCGACGTCATCATGCTTACTGGGTCGGTACATTCCATAATGATTTCAAGTTTTCTATCAAAATAGCCATAAAGGTAAAGGTGCGAAGGAAACACCTTTACATCAGCCCCACGCGACGCACCTGCCGAGTAGAGCCCTGGAGTGGATGGGCTCTACTCGGCAGATGCGTCGTGTGGGTAAGCTTTCGAGACCGATGCCGGAATGCTGCATCTAGTCATGTCATTCGACATGAGAAACGAGGGTCCAAGAGGGACTCTGGCGAGTTGACGAAATCAGCCCAGCTAGTGGATAGTCTAAAATCCAGTCATACGTGGGATAGTCCTGATTTATTTTGCACACATATTGGAGGTCAAGGCTCTTCCGTCTTTCCGCCAATATGGGCTTCTTACGCCTCATCAAGAAGGCTGCTTGCGTGAATTAAAAAAAGCACCAGTAGCTAGCCCCACCCACGTGTGGGACACACCAACGAGAGATTTCGTACCGTTCAACGCTTCGTCGAAGACAATGGACGCACAATGGACGTAACGAGCTAGGCTACTCTCTCTCAACCACCCACGTCCCAGCAATGACAGATACGTAGCGGCAGGCGTGGTAGAATTGAGGTGGTAGCGCTGACTAGACATCGCATCGGCCACTGCTGCACTTCCTACAGCCATCATTTGAACGGATCGGAACACACTATGTGCAACCACTGCAACGTTCTACTGAGCGTAAAACGCGTCCCAACGACATCTGCGAACGCTTGGAATGCATAAACTCGCGATTTTTCTCCCAAGACATCGCTCCATGATGCGCTAGGCGACAATGCAACTGTCAACATTGAACAAGTTATCTGATATCCAAAGGAGTTCCGATTTAATAGTGTGTTCAATTCCCGCCAGTTACTGCGCTAAAATATTCCTAATTAGGTAGATAAACGCTTTGACCAAAGTGCAAAAAAAAACGCCACCAAAACCCACCACTAAAACCCGTATGACCACCAAATAACCTTGCCTACACCCTTATAAACCCTAATAGAACTTAAGTGTACTCTTTAGGTCACCCACTTCACTTCCCGATCCGTAAAATGATGAAGAACAATCATAATGTCAGAAGTGTTTTACCGGACGATAACACCAATACAAATGCAACGGGAGACTTCAACGCCGAAACGGCGTTTGCAATAGTTTACAAACCACAAAACCCGGTAAGATAAATTTGCGATTTTTTTGCAAATTCTTTCTGAATCGTGTTAAGAACATACCGAGACATAAAAAATAATTCCGCCAGATCTGAAATCTGAATTCGGCATATGACGACGTGGTCTAATACACAAGCACCCTGACCCCCACCCCGGGGGATCAACTGTCTAACTAGATAACTGGCATACATGTTTTGTCGGCAATATGGGCGAATCTAAATTATTGAGAATCAAGAGCTGAAGCGCAACTGCTGATTGAACAAATGTAAATGTACATATATGCTGACGTGATGAATATGATGATTAAATGAATATTACATCTCCAGTGGTTTTGACGATCAGTGTTTCTAAGGACATGATCGCTTAGTAAATTTTCCCAGGAATGACATAGCCATAGGTAATTATTTTTACTGACATTTTGACCGCCGAGTACTTCATGGGAAGGAGCATTTTGTCCCGACGTTATTCATAAAGACAGAACACTTTACCACCCCTGCCGACATCTGCCGACGTTGGACCGACGTCGCTATGTTTACTGGGGAACAGTAAACAAATATTGTCATAAGCGAAAACCATTGTATGTCTCCACCTAAATAACTATAATTACTCAGCATGTCTATTGGCCCTCAGCAGGTAACAAATAATTACTTAGCTTCGGATGTTTTTTTTTGTAACCAGGTACCTTTGTGGCCCAGCTCTGTGACCGTGTCCCTGTGTGACCCTATATGACCTCTGAGTGACTTGTCTCGTGATCTGTGTGCGCGACAGGGAGTCACTTCCGAGTGACCGTGTTCCTGTCAGATGTTCCGGCGGCAGTGCGCCACGGAGGAGACATGGGTGCCTTCCGAATCCGTTTCCACGGCACAGACAACATCACCGAATGGTACCGACTCAGCGACAGGTGAGGACTGATGACCGGTGAGAGCTGATGACCGGTGAGGACTGATCGACCGGTGAGGACTGATGACCGGTGAGGACTGATGACAGGTGAGGACTGATGACCGGTGAGAACTGATCACCGGTGAGGACTGATGACCGGTGAGAACTGATGACCGGTGAGGACTGATGACTGGTGAGGACTGATGACCGGTGAGGACTGATGACCGGTGAGGACTGATGACCGGTGAGGACCGATGACAGGTTAGGACTGATGACCGGTGAGGACTGACGAACGGTGAGGACTGATGACAGGTGAGGACTGATGGCAGGTGAGGACTGGTGACCGGTGAGGACTGATGACCGGTGAGGACTGATGACCGGTGAGGACTGAGGACCGATGAGGAATAATGCCCGGTGAGGACTGGGGACCGATGAGGACTGATGACCGGTGAGGACTGAGGACCGATGAGGACTGATGACCGATACGGACTTAGGACCGATGAGGACTGATGACCGATAGGGACTGATGACCGGTGAGGACTGAGAACCGGTGGGGACTGATGACCGGTGAAGACTGATGGCCGGTGAGGACTGATGACTGATGAGGACTGATGACCGGCCTAAATATGAGGACTGAGGGCCGGCCGACAGGTGAGGACTGAAGACCGGCCGACAGGTGAGGACTGATGACTAGCCGACAGGTGAGGACTGACCGACAGGTGAGGACTGATGACTAGCCGACAGGTGAGGACTGGGGACTGACCGACAGGTGAGGACTGATGACTAGCCGACAGGTGAGGACTGGGGACTGACCGACAGGTGAGGACTGATGACTAGCCGACAGGTGAGGATTGAGGACCGGCCGACAGGTGAGGATTGAGGACTACGGAGCGGCCGACAGCCAATGGTAAGCCAGTTGATGAAGGCGGGTGAACATTGTAGTGGATGAAATCACACTGGCCAAACATTCTAGTGAGTTAGATAATACACGTGCAAAATATTACATTTGGTGTACCCAATCAAGCGAGCAATCCAATATAATGATGTGTGTCCCCCGTTAAAAAATGATCTTCATTTGGAGTTCGATCATTGTGATTTATTACTAACAGCCCACGGTATGGTGGTGCAAATCCTGACGCACAGTCTTGGCGGTGTTGTTTTTGTTGCAGTGACTTGTTTTTCGAGCCGGGTCAGAAGTACGTGTACGTGAGTCCCGTGTCGCTGGCGGGCGCTCCGTTGGCCATCGACCTAGAATGGGGCTACTCGTCGTCTATGCTGAACCCGCTCACCTGGCGCCTGCTCTCGCGACCCATGATCCACATCAACCGGGTAGTGGCAGTCAACATGGAGACCAGGAAAAGGTGAGCCGAGCCGGCGGCGGCCACGATCGGCCCCTCGCACGGAGCTAGTTGAAGCGCCATTGGTGAAACTGATAACCTTTTTCTGATGTGTTCTGAATTAGCTCTGCTGTCATATAGTTAATTTTTGGGAAATGAAAAATAAAAAGTGATGGATCTCCCTGTCTCCCTCAGACAAGTGGCGAGGACTTCATATGGTGCTGACTGTGTCCCTATCCCCCTCTTTCCATGTCTCTCCTCTCTCGCCAGATACGTGTTCTGTGGTGAAGATCTGCCACTGAAGTCGGGCCGGTCGGCGCGTCTTAAGTTCAACCCGCGCTGCCGCGCGCAGCAACCGGCAGGCACAGGGTCTCTGTTCGCCACGCTGGCCAACATCGACATCGTGGGCGGCGTCGGCAACAGCGTCATGGGCCTCGTCGAGTCCGACGCCAACGTAATCCCCACGCGGCGGCGGCGCAGGCGAAGGCGGCGGAGGCGGCGCAGGCGGCAGCGTTTCCAGCCGGGAGCACGACAGCAGTGGAAAGGTCGGCGGAAGCCTGGTGCGAAAGATCGGGTGAACTGAGCAGCGGCGCCCGCGTGAGATAATGCGGAGAGCACTGACCGGCGAGGTGGTGAGCCGGTTACTGACTGGTGACGCGCCTGGTGAGCCAGTGACGGGCTGGTGGCGCCCCCTGGTGATCCGGTGACGGGCTTGTGGCGCCCATTAGTGAGCCGGTGACGGGCTCTCCGGGGTGGAGAACTGACCAGCACAGCTGCAGAATATTTATCGGGATGGGTCGGGATATGGACAGAAGAGCATTGAGTAAAAATCCGGAAGCTGCTGACTGATGCTAGTGGGGCCACCTGTCGTTGATGAGATCTAAGTGCTGTTCATGAACCCTACGGTTGGCTACGGTTCTGCCGTCAACAGTGGTCGGCAGCAGTGGAGATTTCGGAAAGTGGGGATGGGGCGAAATGTATGAAATCACAATAGGGTGTCCACAAAAAAAAAACACTTTTTCGTCGGTGCAAGCTTGCCAATTGTCACGGCGTTCTTCTTTAGGCCAATAACAAGTATGCCAAATTTAATTTCGATCCTTTGAGTTTTGTCCCCCGGGGAGCCTCCGTAGTTGTTGACCCCTACCCAAAAGGTCAAAAATCAAAATCGTCGTATAGACCTCCGCGTGTGCTCATTTGAAAGCTGTTGTCGAGTAGAGTAAACTTGAATGCAGTCAAAATGCTCTAAATTTAAGTTTGCGTTCTATGAGACATAAACAGAGCCCAAACCCAAGCCTTCAATAGAGCTGTATTGAAGGCTTGCTTTTGGGGTCTGTTTATGACACCCTAACGTCACACGATTGCGGTCGGCTGCAGTTCCGGCGGTCGGTACGAAGCAACCGCAGGATGAAATGTCACGTGAAGTGGCGCATGGTGGCAATCAGTGTTCATAAGACGCCTGCATGTGATAACGCATGATCACAGGGGCGGAGCTTAGAGCCTGCAGTTGACCGCCGAACCGCAGGGACCATGAACAGCACTCAGGAGAGGGGCGGATGCCTGTCCGGGACCGATCTAGACAAGCTGTAATGGCCGGGACCGATGTAGACAAGCTGTATTGGCCGGGACCGGTGGCAGTAATCAGCTGTTGGCCGCTGAATAAAGATGATAATCAGCTGATTTCCGCGGAATAAAGATGATAATCAGCTGATGTCGGCGGAATAAAGATGATAATCAGCTGATGTCGGCGGAATAAAGACGATAATCAGCTGATGTGGCGGAATAAGGGCGATAATTATGTAGATGATGTCCGCGGAATAAGGATGTATCGGGGAGCTGGCGTGCCTGTGCTGTGTTGCAGACCAGGTCGGGCTGGTGACGGTGATGTCTCTTGAGCTGGCGTGCCTGTGTTGTGTTGCAGACCAGGTCGGGCTGGTGCTGGTGATGTCTCGGGGAGCTGGCGTGCCTGTGTTGTGTTGCAGACCAGGTCCGGCTGGTGACGGTGATGTCTCGAGGAGCTGGCGTGCCTGTGTTGTGTTGCAGACCAGGTCCAGCTGGTGACGGTGATGTATCGGGGAGCTGGCGTGCCTGTGTTGTGTTGCAGACCAGGTCCAGCTGGTGACGGTGAAGTATCGGGGAGCTGGCGTGCCTGTGTTGTGTTGCAGACCAGGTCCAGCTGGTGACGGTGATGTATCGGGGAGCTGGCGTGCCTGTGTTGTGTTGCAGACCAGGTCCAGCTGGTGACGGTGATGTATCGGGGAGCTGGCGTGCCTGTGTTGTGTTGCAAACCAGGTCGGGCTGGTGGCGGTGATGTATCGGGGACCTGGCGTGCCTGTGTTGTGTTGCAGACCAGGTCGGGCTGGTGACAGTGATGTATCGGGGACCTGGCGTGCCTGTGTTGTGTTGCAGACCAGGTCGGGCTGGTGACGGTGATGTCTCTTGAGCTGGCGTGCCTGTGTTGTGTTGCAGACCAGGTCGGGCTGGTGACGGTGATGTCTCGAGGAGCTGGCGTGCCTGTGTTGTGTTGCAGACCAGGTCGGGCTGGTGCTGGTGATGTCTCGGGGAGCTGGCGTGCCTGTGTTGTGTTGCAGACCAGGTCGGGCTGGTGACAGTGATGTCTCTTGAGCTGGCGTGCCTGTGTTGTGTTGCAGACCAGGTCGGGCTGGTGACGGTGATGTCTCGAGGAGCTGGCGTGCCTGTGTTGTGTTGCAGACCAGGTCGGGCTGGTGGCGGTGATGTATCGGGGAGCTGGCGTGCCTGTGTTGTGTTGCAGACCAGGTCGGGCTGGTGACGGTGATGTCTCGAGGAGCTGGCGTGCCTGTGTTGTGTTGCAGACCAGGTCGGGCTGGTGGCGGTGATGTATCGGGGAGCTGGCGTGCCTGTGTTGTGTTGCAGACCAGGTCGGGCTGGTGACGGTGATGTCTCTTGAGCTGGCGTGCCTGTGTTGTGTTGCAGACCAGGTCGGGCTGGTGACGGTGATGTCTCGAGGAGCTGGCGTGCCTGTGTTGTGTTGCAGACCAGGTCGGGCTGGTGGCGGTGATGTATCGGGGAGCTGGCGTGCCTGTGTTGTGTTGCAGACCAGGTCGGGCTGGTGACGGTGATGTCTCGGGGAGCTGGCGTGCCTGGGTTGTGTTGCAGACCAGGTCCAGCTGGTGACGGTGATGTCTCGGGGAGCTGGCATGCCTGTGTTGTGTTGCAGACCAGGTCCAGCTGGTGCTGGTGCTCTTCCTAGGCTACACGTTATGCGTGACGCAGGATGCGATGGCCAGTAGGTTTCCAAAACGTGTTCAGGACTACAGGGTCGCTCGTGTTGTGCCTGGCTTACCGATTCCAATTGACCGCGATCAAATGTGGGTTTCGGCGGGTCCAGACGTCGACAGGAAACGCATTAGCCGTGCGGGAGAGCGCACGTAACCTGATTTTGAAGGAGGAACAGTGCAATATGGAGGCGGATCTACCTCGTAGTGGTGTCAGTTGGTGTTGTGCTGGGGGCGGGGACGCGTCGCACCATTGATGACTGGCAGCAGCGGTGCACCACCCGAGGGGCGCGTGGTTGTTGCGTCTGATGACCACCCGAGTGGCGCGTGGTTGTTGCGTCTGATGACCACCCGAGTGGCGCGTGGTGGTTGCGTCTGATGACCATGCATGCTGGGATGGGTGTGGCAATACATGTACATCACTATTGAGAGACGATATACAGGTATAATACGACTGTTGTTTGAGTTTCGGTTGCCACAAGACTGAACAGTTTGCTCTACGGACTCTATTGCGGACCATAGCGTTCTATGCGCGGTATCCGACGTGTGCTGAAGCATAATTGCGTTTACTGCTAAAGACCGTGCAATACAGACATAAAATTAAAGATCACTGATTTTGTTTACCACATTTAACACAAGCCCTGGAGAGGGGGTGAAATCCGCCCACCCCTAAGGTTTTTGCAAGGATAGCGGAAAAACGGCGGCGCACAGCGACGCCGTTTTTAGTGTAACTGTTCGGAAATCTATTACCCACATTATGTGCAATTATTGACATCTGGGTCATCTCAGGTCAGGTCACCAGACCAGGTCGCGCGACCCTACCTAAAAAACGTTTGCCGTCATACAACAGCCACAGTTTGTTGCCGATCAATCAGTTTTAAACTTTCAGGATTGCATGATGTCATAGGCACAATTCGTATATCTTAGATTGTTGATATCGGTGACCTAAGGTCGGGTACATTTCGTGACATCCCCATTATAAGTTAACCCGCGACTTACTGGGGGGGGCTATTTTTTCCCCCTCCCGTTACTTTGCAATAACTCTTAAACCAACACGAGTATCGTCACCAATCTTTTAGTATATTTTCTCACAAATTCTACATTTGTTCGTAAAAGGAAAAAGATGACCTTGTGATAGGTCAACCGGGAATGACGTCAGAGTGACATCATGTTCTTCGGTTTTGGTGGAATATAATGGTTTGCTGTAAACGCTGTCAAAGGTACCATGTTTGAGATAAATTTAATTGTCATACTAACAAAACACCGGGATATGAAATTGCAATCTCGGATGTTTGATTTTTTTCATTCAAAATTTTGAGATACAAATACATTTGTTTTTTGTATTTACTATATTAGGAAAAACAATCAAAGTTATCAAAAAAATGGAATATATGTGATCGAGACGTGTTTGGTGAATATGTGTACCAAATTTGAAGACGATATCCTCAAATTTCAGCAAAATCGAAGGATACCAATTTTTCGGAATTTAACATTTTACAGTATGTCATATAACCATGAGTACACCTGATGGTAATTTTCTTCCAAATTACTGTCGGCCCATTCCAATTTTGTAATGGTACATGGATAACGCCCAGAGCAAGAACATATTGCAATTTAAGCAACATCGAAGGGTACCGATTTTTCGGAATTTAACATTTAACCGTATGCTATATAACCATGAGCACACCTGATCGTAATTTTCTTCCAAAATTACTGTCTAAGGTGGCGAAGACTCTGTGTGAGGTTAATCATGATAATGAGAATTAAAATAACCGGTAACCTCATAATAAGTATGTAAAGTAATAAATTAAGGCCGAAATTATATTAGATATTTCGCTATTGAAGCTGACGAAGCTTCAATAGCGAAATATCTAATATAATTTCGGCCTTAATTTATTACTTTACATACTTATTATGAGGTTACCGGTTATTTTAATTCTCAAAATTACTGTCGGTTCATTCAAAATTTGTAATGGTTCATGGCTAATGCACAGAGAAGAACATATCACAATTTAAACAAAATCGAAGAATACCTATTTTTCGGAATTTAACATTTTACCGAATGCCATATAACCATAAGTAGACGAAGTGAGCTTGAAAGATTATTTGGTACATTAATCAACGCGTCTTCCCGAAACAAACATAATGACGCTATTTGGGACTCTATAGCTTAATTAGATAATAAATTATGATCAGAAAGGTGCATATGAATTATAATCATGGTAAACCCAGATGGTAATTTTCTTCCAAAATTACTGGCGGCCCATACCATTTGTTCATGGTGCATGGATAACGCCTAGAAGAAGAACATATTACAATTTAACCCACGCACTGCAGGGGCTTTTGCGTCGAACACGAACTGCAGGGAAGGGTTGATTTCCGCCCCCTGTGAGATCTGAAAACTACGCTACGTAGCGACAAGCGGAAAACGTCATTTGATATCTTAATACAAGTTCTATCGAACGTATTTCAGTATTGTTTTAGGCCATGTCAAAATTAAGGTCACCAGAAGTCATCAAAGATCAAATGTTCCAGTTTTTTTTTCTGTTTTAGGACATTGCTCCAGAAATTCCCATATATCTCGGAAACTATGCTAGTGAGAAACAAACGAAAGAAAAACAAACGCCAGCCAGTGAAATTTTCCATCGACATGGTGATCTCAACATTGATTTCAGGTCAATATTTGAGGCTCACGAGGTAAAAAACAAATGTTTTTTTTTTGCAAAATGGTTTTTCGCTATTAACTTTTTATTAAATAAAGATAACGGAAAACTGTTTCCGCCATTGTATTTATCTCGTCAAGGCGCTTCGAATGATATACCTGGAGATCTTGTTTAGTTAACTGAAAAATTTGACCTCAGGTCAAGGTCAAGTGGTAACCCAAGTAGGGCATGTTGCATATAGGAAGACGTGTCTCGACGAGAAAAACACATTGCTGTCTGTTTTACTTCTTTAGTTTCATTATGTCGGGAGTTTTTGACAAAAAAGTGATGGTGACCTCGCATGACCTTTAAATGCCACCATACTTACATACATAATGAACAAAACTTGCACTTGGATCATCAAGAATATCCCATAATAACATGATCCAGAAGTAATGGGACTAATATCATGCATATCCTTGATGTAAGCGCCGTTTTTTTAATACCGCCGTTGTACCATCGCTCGCCGTTGTGCCATCGCGTGTTTGGTCGGCACAAGTTGTATGTGTTTGGTCGCCCGCTAGATGTCAGTCGTAGTTACGTTTCAGTATTGTCGATTTAAATATGTTCGTAAGTGTGTGATGATTTGATCAGATAATTTCGCATAAGCAAATTTGCATTTATGTAATATTTCAACGGTGTCTTTGTTTGTTATTCTTCATAACTTTGTAACCGTTATCGGTGTTTATCGAGCCACGCGGCCAGCTGACCCCTGCCACGCTGGCAGCTGGGTCAGGTCGGGGTCGGCCGGCGGGAGCGCAACCTTTCCGGATTGGAATTTGGTAGGGAGCGGACGTGACCGCTTCGATTGGTAGCCACCTGTTGGTTTTGGTTTGCCAGCGTTTGGTCTTGGTGGTGGCTGTTTCTGGCCCCAATTTGGTGAACCGTGAGTGGTTCGTTTGGTTGTTTTGGTAACACCGCAAGGCTATAACGGCCCAAGAGACTGTACCGTGTAGGTGAGTGACTTAGTGTTTTTGTCTGCACTTTAAATTGCCAGAAATGTAATATTTTGGTGTTCTTTTACTCGATAGATATTGAATTGCTGTTTTGCTGTAATCATTGGTTATTGGTCCTTAATTGTATATGTATGTTTTCAGAAACCGCGCGAAATATAGACTAGTCAACGGAGAAGCGCGTGTATCTACCGATGATATTGAGGGCTGTTGGCCGACGGCGGCTACACTTGAAATGGGAAGTATTTGTATATTTCCCCATTGACTTATTATGGGGAGGTTACGAAATTGACCTGAACTTAAGTCACCGATATCCAAATTCCGAGATAAACGAATTGTAAGTACTGATGCCCTCGTGACATCCTGTAAGTTTCAAACTGATCGATGAAAAACTCTGGCTTTGGCACAACTGCAACATTTTTGGAGGTGGGGTCACTTGACCTGGTCTGGTGACCTGACCTGAGATGACACCGAGGTTAGTTTTTCTCAAAGTTTGCGCAATTGATGTCCTAATAGGTGTGTCAAAACCCGGCGGCGCTGCACGCCGGCGTTTTTTCGCTATCCGCGAAAAAATCTGAGGGGGTGGTGGAAATCAACCCCCATCAGTGCACGGGTTAAACAAAATCGAAGAGTACTGATTTTTCGGAATTTAACATTTTACCGTATGCCATATAACCATGAGTACACCATGTTAGTATTCTTCCAAAATTACTGTCGGCCCATTCCAAATTTGTCATGGTGCATGGCTAACGCCCAGAGCAAGAACATATTACAATACCAATTTTTTCGGAATTTAACATTTTACCAAATTCAATATATCCATGAGTACACCTGATGACAATTTTCTTCCAAAATTACTCTCGGCTCATTCTAAATTGTGCATGGTGCATGGCTAACGCCCAGAAGAATATATTACAATTAAGCAAAACCGAAGGGTATAGATTTTTCGGAATTTAACATTTTACCGTTGCCATATAGCCATGAGTACACCTGAAGATAATTTTCTACCAAAATTACTGGCGGCCCATTCCAAATTTGTGCATGGTGCATGGCTAACGCTTAGAGCAAGAACATGTTACAATTTAAGCAACATCGAAGGTATTTTTTTTTGTCTCTGAATTTAACATTTTACCGAATGCCATATAACCATGAGCACACTTGATGACAATTTTCTTCAAAATTTACTGTCGGCCCATTTCAATTTTGTCATAGTGCATGGGTAACGCCCAGATCAAGAACATATTACAATTTAAATAAAATGGAAGGGTACTGATGTTTCGGAATTTAACATTTTACCGAATGGCATATAACCATAAGTAGATGAAGTGGGCTAGACATGTTATTTGGTATATCAAGCAACGTGTCTTGCCGAAACAAACATAATGACGCTGTTCTAAACTCAATTAAATAAGAAATGATGTGCAGAAAGGTGCATATGGCTTAAAATATCATAGTACACCTAATGGTAACTTTCTTCTAAAATTACTGTCGGCCCATTCCAAATTGTGCATGGTGCATGGCTAACGCCCAGAGCAAGAACATATTACAAGGTAACCCGCGAGTAACTGGGGTATATTTCATAACGCGACTTACTGGGGGGTCTATTTTTTTGCCCCCCCCCCCCCCCCCCCTCGGATCTCCGGAACTACTGAACCGAATGTAAAAATTCAAACGGCATTCGATAGCCCTAGGAAATTTATCGAGGGAAACATAATATTGTTGACATCGGGGACACTGATGACGTCACAGGTCAGGTCAAGTACAGAATGTTTGACCGTGTCAAAAGGTCTATGGATGGAATTGTCGCGCAAAACTGCGATATTAAACGCATAATCTGTCGTTAAATAGGTATGATTCGTGTGTCTAACACTTCTAAGTACCTTTCTAAGCTGTTTATGACCTTTTTTGTTCAAAAAAAATGTAGAAGAGCATGAGGGAGTTCAAAAATATATTTTGCGTTTTTACAGTCAAGAAACTCTGTGATATTCGTACTACAATATATTTGTCTTCACTTAAGCCTTGAGTGTTCTTATAATTAAGTATTTTTTTCCAAAATAATATGCATGCAATAAGAAAGCTTGCTATTCTTTCATTTAAAAAAAAAACTAGTGTCAAATTAAAAATAAAATAAATTTAAGGGTCAAAAATTATCAGGTAAGTTTAATTTTATTTGTTTAAAAAAGTTGTCAAAATTTTGGATTTCTATCTAATGAGTTATCTTTAACTGGACTTAAGGAGTCTAATGATATACCGTGTACCGCTGTACCGTGCTTAGAAGGGCGTCAAAAGGTTTTTGTAGGTGTACCTCCATCAATAGAGGTCTTTGTATTGCACATACCCTCTGTCATATTTAATTGAGTTTTTTGTTTAGTTTTGAAATTTGACATCAAAGTAGACAATTTCTTTTTCTACTTATCCAAAATATCCAAATTAAAGTTTCCAAAATGTTTTCGAAACATTTTTCAGAATCATTTTTCACTGTAAAAAAGCATCTAATACCACTGAAGTTATACACATGAAGTCATACCACTTTTTTTTTTTAAATGCGAGTTTTTAAAAAATAGTGTAGCACTAGCCGGGCTGAACAAGAATCTGTTTTCCATTTAATTCTATCTTTGATAGTTTTTGAGTATTTGTGTTTTTTAAGGTCAATTTTATTGACATATTGGAATGCGTATAACTTCAAACAAAAGGTAGATATAATTCATTTTTATGGTGGAATGTTTATGGACAATGTGCTGGCTTTCTAAGGAAAAAAAATCACATTTATCTTGTTTACTTTATAAGATATTGGCGATAGAGTTTTGATCCGTTATGACCAAATGTTCAAAACAAATATATATAAGTAAGACTTTAGGGTCATACTTTGTTCGTTAATTTTACTCAGGTATAACAGTTAGTTTTATATTTTTCGAAGTTTTCAAGAGTATTAAGGTGTAAAAACAAATATTTCGGCGCTCATTGTGGCGCCTTCCTCAGTGAGTGACTGGTGCAAGATACCTTTTTTTCTAGGTCAACAGAATAATGAGCATTTTCACGCGATGAATAAAATGGTTAGGACTTTCATTAAGAAATAAACTAATCTTGCCTAAATTGATTACAAAAACACAATACTAACGCCAACATTCACCCGCCAAAATAAAAGCATAACACACACGCACACACACAAAAACAATACTACACAACATAAACACACTATGATAGGCAACCGAATATCTAGATTACACATGATTAGACTTATCTCGAGTTTTGGCAACCGTATATAGCTAGCGGGCATTTTTCCAGACTATGTCCCATATGGGGCTCAAATGAACATTTCCAACGTCGAGGTTGATCGAAGGGCGCGACTGTCGAATCTCTATAGCCTCCCGGAACTTCCTTTTCTTCCAGTAACCTTCCAGAGCCAGAGTTTTTGCACTGAGCGGATCCATACTTCCACTACATGTTTCAAAATGTCTAGCAGTGACTGATTTGTCCCCCCTTGCGAATTTTATATCGGATACATGCTCCTTCATCCCGACAGTTTTTGGTCTTCCGGTTTCTCCTATGTAACTGGAGCCGCACGAGCACTTGATCTGGTAAACGGCCCCTTTTCTCTTGCCTGGTTCTATCGGGTCTTTAACGTTCACCAAACGATTTCGCAAACGTTTTGATGTGTGTGCTACTCTGATCCCTTCTTGTCTGAGCAGCTTCGTTATCTTCTCACTCACACCTGGTACGTAGGGAACTGCAGCGTACACTTCCCTGCTCCTGGCAACCTCTTCCTGTGGTCCCCCCAGCTTCCGCTCTCCGATGTTTCGGTTTCATGGCTTTTTTAACAAAGCTTTCTGGATATCCGTTGGCTGAGAATATTTCCTGAATCTTATTTCTCTCTTCTTTTAAACTTGAGGAGTCGCTACAAAGCAGTCTAGCCCTGGTTTCGAGGCATCTAATAACACCTGCCTTCATCCCGGGAGGGTGGTTCGAGTTGTACTTCAGATAGACGTTAGACGTCGTCGCCTTCCTGTAAACTGATGTTCTCAGCTGTCCATTATTCCGGGATAATAGTACGTCCAGAAACGGAAGTTGTTGAGGTCTGTTTCTCGCTCTAAGGTAAACTGAATGCTTGGGAAGAAGCTGTTCAGATGCTGGTGAAATTCTTGGAGGGCATCTTCACCGTGCGGCCACAGGATGAACGTATCGTCCACGTAACGTCTCCAGATGGTAGGCTTCAATGTGGAGTTGGTCAGAACGGATTCTTCTAAAAATTCCATGAATGCATTTGCAAGTACAACTGATAAGCTAAGTCCCATTGGCGCGCCTTCTTTTTGCTTATAGAATGCACCCTGACATAAGAAATATCGACATTGCAGGCATGCTAGCATTAGTTTTCGTAGATCATCCACTCCTAGCTCACTCCGCTCAAACAAAGTATCGTCGTCAGACAGTTTTCTACAAATGACGTCCACGGCCTCCTGCACCGGCACCTTCGTGAAGAGAGAAACTACATCAAAACTGAACATTTCTTCAGATCCACACAAATCTAGATGCTTGATCTCGTCCACAAAAGAACTTGAGTTAGGCACAGTATACTCAGTTTTTCCCAAAACGGGACTGATGATCTGTCAGATAGGCGGCTGTCTCATATGCTGGAGATCCGATCATGCAGGTGATGGGTCTCAAAGGTACCTCTTTATGTATTTTCGGAGGCCCATACAACCGAGGAGGAGTAGTGACTCGGCTTTAGTTTCTTGGCTAACTCTTCAGACATGTTTCCGCTTCGACGAATATCTTCTATTACCCTTTTCATCTGTCTCTCCCTCATAGCTGTCGGATCTTTATCCACTTTAACGTAGGCAGTATCACACAGAAGCTGAGCTATTTTCTTCTGATAATCTTCAGCCGATAGAACCACTGTCGTATTTCCTTTATCCGCAGGAAGGACTTTAATATCCGTACGTTTGCTCAAACTATTTAGGGCTTTACGCTCTCCTACTGTTAAGTTGTTCTTTATGGGCTGTTTCTTGGCTTTGGTGAGCAGGTTACTGACTTGTGACCGGATGACGTTTGCGTCGCTAACGTTTGTGACCTTGGATAGGCTGGCCTCAACGGCACAGATAATCTCTTTTTCGGGGACTGCTTCAGGGGTGGGAGAGAACCCCAGCCCCGGCACGTCAGTCGTAGTTACGTTTCGGTATTGTCGATTTAAATATGTTCGGAAGTGTGTGATAATTTGATCAGATAATTTCGCATAAGCAAATTTGCATTTATGTAATATGGTAACGGTGTCTTTGTTTGTTATTCTTCATAACTGTGTAACCGTTATCGGTGTTTATCGAGCCACGCGGCCAGCTGACCCCTGCCACGCTGGCAGCTGGGTCAGGTCGGGGTCGGCCGGCGGGAGCGCGGCTTTTCCGGATTGGAGTGTGGTAGGAAGCGGACGTGACCGCTCCGATTGGTAGCCACCTGTTGGTTTTGGTTTGCCGGCGTTTGGTCTTGGTGGTGGCTGTTTCTGGCCCCAATTTGGTGAACCGTGAGTGGTTCGTTTGGTTGTTTTGGTAACACCGCAAGGCTATAACGGCCCAAGAGACTGCACCGTGTAAGTGAGTGACTTAGTGTTTTTGTCTGCACTTTAAATTGCCAGAAATGTAATATTTTGGTGTTCTTTTACACTATAGATATTGAATTGCTGTTTTGCTGTAATCATTGGTTATTGGTCCTTAAAATTGTATATGTATGTTTTCAGAAACCGCGCGAAATATAGACGAGACAACGGAGAAGCGCGTGTATCTACCGATGATATTGTGGGCTGTTGGCCGACGGCGGCTACAGTTTCTACACGAGTCTACAACTTGGTTCTGCCCGGGACAACTGCGGCCCGTCTGCCCGGCCATTGTCTGCCCGGCCATAGTCTAACCGGCCATAGTCTGCCCGGCCATAGTCTGCCCGGCCATAGTCTGCCCGGCCATAGTCTGCCCGGCCATAGTCTGCCCGGCCACCGTCTGCCCGGCCACCGTCCGCCGGAGCTCTGCCGGTGCTCTGCCGGTGCTCTGCCGGTATTCTGCCGGAGCTCTGCCGGAGCTCTGCCGGTGCTCTGCCGGTGCTCTGCAGGCCGTGCGTGCCGATCTCTGTCGGCCTCTCTGCCGGACAGTCATGTCGGTCCGTTCATTCGGCCGACATTCAAGTAAGGTCTGAGTTCTGATAATTACAGAAGGGATCGTGGTGCAGAGAACTTGGTGACTAGAAACTTGGTGAACTTAACCAGCGCACTGCAGGGGCTTTGCGCCGAACACGAACTGCAGGGGGGTTGATTTCCGCCCCCGCCCCCCTGATATCTCGAAAACTACGCTACGTAGGGAGAAGCGGAAAAAGGCATTTGATAGCTTGATACATGTTCTATCGAAAGTAAAAGTGTTCTTTTGAGTCCGGTCAAAATTGAGGTCACCAGAGGTCATCACAGGTCAAATTTTCCAGTTTTTTTTTGTCCTGTATTAGGACATCGCTCCAGAAATTCCCATATCTCTGAAACGATGCTAGTTAGAAACAAACGGAAAAAAGCAAACGCCAGCCAGTGAAATTTGCAATCGCTAAGGTGTCCTCAGATTTGATCTCGGGTCAATATTTGAGGCTCCAGAGCTCCAAAAAAGAAAAAGATGCATTTTTTTTGCTAAATCGTTTTTTGCTATTAACTTTTTACTTAACCCTCGCCCTCCGGGGGGCCTGACAGCCCCCCCCCCCCCCCCTCCTGAGGTTTTTCTTGAATAACTTTTTACACATGCATTGCATCTTGCTGAAATTTTCGGTAGCTGAGTTTACAGCAGTTATGCATAGGTTGTAAAAATTTCCTTTAAATTGGTTGAGAAATTTGGGAATTAATGACGTTTTGATGACGTCATGTTGGTAAACAAATTACAAATATTTGAAGAGAAAAATTAGAAAATAGAGTTTTAAAGCAAATTGCAAACGCAATTCACCAAAGATACAAAATAGCATTTTCTTTCAAATGGGACTCTTAGATTTGCAAAATTTTGGGTTTTTGACCCCTAAAATATAAAAAAAACAATTTTTTTTAAAATCTCCACAAAATCAAAATTTTCAAAGATATTACAAAAAACCGGAATATATGTGAGAACTCAGTATGGACAATACTCATACCAAATTTCAAAGCAATATCTTCATTTCTGAATGAGTAATGGCTCCCTAAGTGTAAGAAACTGATGACGTCATTTTTTTTAATACTTTTTTTGACTTTTTTTTGACAAGATACGAACAAATAAATACCTTTTCTGTATCTCTGAGCCAAAACTGGTCTAGAAACATGCTTTTTTATTTACGTTTATCAATTTCTAATTTTGAGGTTTTCTGAAGAGCAAAATCGCTGTTCTGGACGTGGTAAATCCGAAGTCATTCACTTGACCTGGAAGGTCACCCGTTGACCTGAAACCTAAAAATCGCATACTGTTAGATTCCTCTCATGACGGGTAACATTCTAGTACTCACCGCATTGCTCTAAGTTGCTTGGTTTGGAAGTTAACAGGGGGGCCTGTCAGCCCCCCCCCCCCCTGTAGGGCGAAGGTGAATAAAGCTCCCGTAGGGCGAGGGTTAATCAAAATAACGAAAAACTGTTTACGCCATTGTTTTTATATTGTCAAGGCGCTCCGAATGATATACATGGTGACCTTGTTAAGTCAACTTAACAATTTGACCTCAGGTCAAGCTCAAGTGGTGACCCAAGTAGAGCATGTTGCATATGGGAAGACTTATCTCGACGAGACAAACACATTGATGTCTGTTTTACTGCTCTATCTTCATTATGTCGGGAGTTATTGACAAAAAAGTGATGGTGACCTCGCATGACCTCAAATGACCCAATAGGGGTCACTGAACAAAAATTACACTTGGATCATCAAGAATATCCTATAATAACATGATCCAGAAGTAATTGGACTAATATCATGCATACCCTTGAAATAGGAAGTATTTGTATATTTCCCTATTGACTTATTATGGGAGGTGACGAAATGGACCTGACCTTAACCCTATTTGTAACAGGGGGGGCGGATTCCGCCCCCCCCCCCCCCCCTCATGTTTTTCGCAGATATCTCCAGAACGGTTGGGATCAGGCCCATGAAATTTTGGGACTTTTCACAGAATTGAATACCGCATTTGGAGTTAAAATTTTGAGTTCTTAACCTGAGCAGAGGCGGTTCCAGGGCACAGTTTTGGGTGGGTTCGGAGGCGACATTTGGCGATAAAACGGAAATGCGATCTTCACGGTTTTTTCCTAACTTCCTCAAGTATGAAGGAGTTATCGGTTTACGGTGATTGCAACAAGTGCAAATTAGTTGATGTTATTGAAATATCATAAAAATTGCATGGCAGAGGCGGTTTCAGGGGCTTGAAAAGGGGGGGGGGGGCTTCCAGGAAGTATGCAATGCTTGGCGGGAAGCCAATAGAGCGATGTAGGGGACATTTATAGCTATCAAGATGTAAAAGATAGCTTCTGCTTCCATTATTTGCATAATTTATTACATATAGAGTTTCAGGGGCGTGTTCAGGCACATGAAAAGGGGGGTGACTGACATGGTGATGACGATATGCCAGCGATAACGGCGCAATAGACGCTTAGCTTATAATGATATATGCACATATGAGGCCAGAAAAGGGAATAAAACAATTTTTTGCAGAGGCGCGCTCAGGAATGGAAAAAAAGGGGGTCATATTATTGCAAGGAAACTAATAGGCATGGGCGTACAATGACATAACATACTGCAGTTTTCGGATGAAACACGCACCACAGGCTACTCTACGAACGATTATAAGATAATAGGCGAGTCCAGGTAGAGTAAAAAGGGGGGTAAGCAATGTTAATTGAAGTTGTAAGTGAAATAGTCACTGTTGACTAGTTAGTATCATAATAGCGGATAATATACTTATAAAAAGGTCTTGCGCCGCCCCAGTTTGGATCCTCGATACGCCTATGATGAAGTACAACATGCAAAAATGAACTATCTACGATCAGTAACATATTTATAGTGCTGGGTAGCAACTTGTCTGCGGTTAATATTGTTTTCTAATTTGACCTCCCTTTTTCACTAACCTGGTACCGCCTATGGCAAAAAAAAAATGATTTGTAACTGTTTTGTCTAATGTCACAATCGCATACCATTTCATTTATAAAAGAAACATCAAAAAATGGTTTTATTACGCATTTACTTCACCTCCATATTGAGTGACCTGCACACGCCTATGATTTTTGAATTTTCAAACGTCACCGTTAAATATCAATTTCCAATTCAATCTCTATCGATTCCTATTAGTTATGTTAAAATCGGTCTATAAACGTGAAAGCTATATTGGATCAAAAATACCACTAAAATTTGTCGTTTTTGCCCCCGTGTTGCCCCCCTATCCCATTTTTTTGTTTTGTTATTTTTTAGAAATGTAGATCGTGTTGAGGGGAACCAAACAGTTTCATTTTTGAAAATCGGACGGGTAGATCTCGAGATCTCCGGGGGGGGCGGAATCCGCCCCCCCCCCCCCCCCCCCTGTTACAAATAGGGGTAGCCAGGAGCCTGTTACAAATAGGGTTAAGTCACCGATATAAAAATTCCGAGATAAACGAATTGTAAGTACTTATGCCCTCATGACATCCTTTAAGTTCCAAACTGATCGGTTAAAAATTCTGGCTTTGGCACAACTGCAAACATTTTTGGAGGTGGGGTCACTTGACCTGGTCTGGTGACCTGAGATGACCCGAGGTTATTTTTTTTTGCAAAGTGTGCGCAATTGATGTACTAACGGGTGTGTTAAAACCCGGCGGCGCTGCGCGCTGCCGTTTTTTCGCTATCTTTGAAAAACCTGAGGGGGGCGGAAATCAACCCCCCTGCAGTGCGCGGGTTAACTGAAGTGAATTGAAGTGAATTGATAGCTAGAAAGTATTTTTCAGTATGCCATTGCTGGTCCAGTCGGGACTTAAACTGGTTTAAGCCCAGGCTACACTATGCATGGTTGGCAAGGAAATCATGTGCATGTTCTCCGTGTTTGCAGAACTTCCTTGACGTACGGGATCTGCTGGTCAAGCAAATCATGCAAGAAAAATGGATAAACCACTGCATTTTTTAATTGATAAACCACTGCATAAATATCTACCAGCTTCAACACAAGTTTCAACACTTATAATTTGCTGAAACGCTTCTTCATTCATCTTCTGCCATGATACTCAGCCCAAATCATTCAAGTTTAGGTCTAGTATAGACTACAATACACGAAATAAAGCAAAAGGATAAAAACCCTACAACACGCAATCTTGGAAAACACAACTACAAGTTCAGAATTTTGAGCTTTTCATCGTTCTGTCTGTGACGTGTGCAGAATTTCCTTGACGTTTCATCCAGGATCTGCGTGATGTACCAGTGTAGCTCTCCCAATGCATTTACTATCAGCTGAACTTGCTCTGTTCTTTCATGCAAATCCTGACAACACGGATAACATGATTTTCAGGAAATCACACATAGGCCTGGGCCTAACAGTGTCAGCAAGGGCGACATGTGGAGGGAGGCCATTCCAATTGTTAATGGCACATACACAGAGTATTCCTCCGGACTTGAGACGCTGCCCGTGGCTTAGCCAATTTCCAACAGTGTCCTTTAGTTTTCGCCAGTGTAGCCTATGAGACAAAGTCTAGGTCAATACCCGCATGGGGGGCAAAACTGTTTTGCCCCCCCCCCAAAAAAAAAATAGCCAAGGGTAATATATATTTATGGTCGAAAATAGTCACAAACTCGGCGGGAGCCTGGGAATTTTGGCCATTTTCTGGACTTTTTGGGTCCAAAGAATTTTGCTCTCTTTTCATCTGATCATACTGACAATGTAGTTCAAATATAATTAAATTTTCCTCACAAGGATTTAATATCTATTTCACATCAAGAATTTGTACTTTCCAAGTGAAATTATTTTTCTCAAAATCAAAATCTGAATTTTCCTAACAATAAAATTGTACTCTCCACCTATGGATTTTTACTCTCCTGGACCAGGTCATGTAACACAAAATCCAACACTGTGTCGGCCCCCTAAAGATAAAGAGACGCAACAACCCTGAGTGTTCTGGACTTGGTGAAAATAATTAATAAAGGTGAAATAATGCTAGGAAAGGTTACGCGAAATTGTCCGTTGGATTTGGGATCCTTTTAAAGCTATGGAAGCAGGACCTAAAGCATTGTAGTTGATGAATGTGCCAAATATCAGACACGGAATACGAGGATACAAGCCTGGTTACGTGGACATGCAGTCATCTCATTCGTATGTTGTTTGCAGTTGCGACAGCACATGGGGAGCAGGACACATTCGCCCCTTGCAGTCGGGCAGGGGGTCAAACATATAGCTTTGCCCCCCTGACATTTTAGGAAGCCCCGCTAAAAAAGGGCGACTTCAGGTTGTTTGCAGGGGCGGCGTAACAGGGTAGGTTGGGATAGGTGGACGGTCGCCCCTGGCGTCGGGCAGGGGGAAAACATACTTGTTTGCCCACTCCCTGACATTTAAGGAGGCCCGCAAAAACGAAGGGAGGCCCTGCACAAATTAACGGTGATCCTCGGCGAATATACCTAAATACGGAGTTACCCCGCTCCTCGCTGGGATAAAAAAAAACACAGAAATATAGGCGGCGGGCCCTGTAGAGGATAAGAAGCTAAAAATGTTATTCATTCAATTCAGCGTTACAACGAACCGAAGACGATGACGATGGCTTCGTTATGACGATGGCCACCGATGTGACGCCGCGTAGCGGCGTGAAAATTTAAATTTTAGGTCTTGGAATACATTTTTATATTGAACCAGACCGTGATTGGAGCCAAGCCTCAGGTAACCCCTTTCAATGGTTACACATCTCGGTATGGAGAAAACTATTGAAATAAAGGTAGTTTTTCATATACATTAGCCTCGGATAGTAAGTCACGATGACCGGTGGCAGTCAGCGCTCGATAGTACGTGTGCTGATACAAACTGTACACATAGTCTGAACTTTTAACAAACAACTGGTAACAGTGCAAATGCTTTAAAAGCAGTAACCATGTATACATTAACCTTTCAAATTTGTTATAGCATTTAATTTAATCATTATATTTTGAAGTAACAGGAAGATATTGTATTCGCACTCTGGCAATAGGAATACTCAATGTACCATACCACCACCTTCCCAGATTTATAACACAAAATACGCAAACCTTTCCCAAATGGAAACTACAACCTTGGACAGAGCTCTGGACAAACTGGAGTCTAAAATTTGCAAGTTTTACATAATAGCAGAGCCTAATTTCCCTCGCCAGTGCAGGGGGGGGGGGGTTCCACCCCCTCGGTTTTTCGGGAATAACTCGCGTAGTTATCAACCGATTGCGATGAAACTTTCAGTACCCTACTTTTGAACACATACTCTGAAATGTTAAACATCTACCCCCCCCCCCCCCCCCCCCCCATGACCTGTGACCTATGACCTGTTGCTCAAGGTCATGTCAAGCGCAACTGGCGTCCCGTAGTATCGATGCTTGTAACTTGTGCAGTTTCCGAGTGTTTGTTGTTCAGGAGCATATGCACAGGCCATAGGTGTTACGGTCGAGGTCGCTGTATATCGAGGTCGAGGTCGAGGTCGACTGCCTTAAAAGTGGGGGTCGACCCCTCCCCGGTTTTCAAAAGGGGGTCGCGACCCCCCGACCCCCTCCCCCGTCGGCGACACCCCTGGTCGCATTTAAGCATACGCAACATGTTCCAGTTACAGTGACATGCCAGGTGACAGGTCGAAATCGAGGTATTGGATATTCGAGGTACCAATTCGAGGTACCAATTCGAGGTATTCGAGGTAATCGAGATACCAATTTCAATCAAATTTTGTGGGAGGGGTACAAGGGGAGTAAGGCATACGGTGCACAATGTTTAAAGAGACACTGCCTATATCGGATGATATCGCAAAAACCGGCTTAAACAAGTCCTAAATACTACTTGTGATTTTTAATCGTCCTCAAAGGCTTACCCAAGCAGCGCAAATACAAAAAAAAACAATAATTTATTTCATTTTTCATAAGAATCTAAAAACTGTTTACGATTTCTACGCACCACTACATATATGGATTATATATGGATTATGGAAGCGTTTGTTCCAGTTCACTTCATCTGACCAACCGTCAGCTGACGCTATTGCAACAATTGGATGAGGCGGCAAAGCACTTATACATTGTGGTTCCTGTTAACTACATGCAACGAATCTGGCGCATCTGGCGCACTTGAGTTGTTGCCACACAAAAACTCGTTCGGAATCAAAATCCCTTCGGAATTAATATTATCCCTTCGGAATTAATATCTACTTGTATCCAATTATTGGGCTTAAATCAGGCATAATAAGACATTAAATAGTTTCTGACATTACAAATTTCGACAGAATGCTTAACCCTATTCCCTGCGGGCGGCCATAATTACGTTAACCTGCGGGGGGACAGATTCTCCCCCCCCAGAGATCTCGAGAACTCCTCGGTCGATTTAAATAGGGAAAACGCCATTCGATTCGTTATGACAAGACCTCTCTTTTTGTATATAAATTTTTTTGTTTTGTTAAAAAATGGGAGGCCAGGGGGCAAAACATCCGAAAGTTTTGGGTGTTTTTTTAAAGGTCATTGTGGCCATGTGGCTCGACCGATTTTCATGCTCCAAACGTTTTTGAGCTTCAAATGTACTGGTATTTAATATATCAAAAGACAAAAAACGAAATAAAAATCATAGGCGTATTCAGGGAATGTAAAATGGGGGATTTTCTTGGAAAAAAATATGCGCTGTTCGTGATTGTTTGGGACGACATGAACGTCACATGTGGGCATTACATGCTGTAATTTGTTAAATTTGATTAATTGTGCATAGGCGGATCCAGGAATAAACATGGGGGCACCATGCGTGTAACGTTTTTATCATTTTACTAATTTGAAGTTGAACCTAATTTGAGGGTAGGTATCGCCTCCCATTTTTTTTAGCCTGAGTGCGCATCTGCCCCAAAATATGTACAATACCAGTATCTTTGATGCATATTGCATTGCAATTGTTTCTGACGCATTTATTGCACTGCAAACCACGAAGGAAGTATGCGACGCAAAACCGCATTCGTAACACCCTCCCCAAAACAGGAGCCTGGAATCGCCTCTGCTGAACCGATTTTTTTAAAAAAATTACAACACGTGCCATTCAATTTTGGGAAAAGTCACAAAGTTTCAGGACGGTTTAGGCCTAACGGTTTAGAAGTGACAAGTGAAAAACCACCGGGAGGGGCAGAATCTGCCCCCGCAGGGAATAGGGTTAAGCAAAAAATATCACTATTTACAATTGTTGCACAACGCTGCAATTAATTTATTTTGGTGCGTAGTGGTGAGCGGACCCGTCAAGGTCATTGGCTGGAAGAAAACCGAACTTTGACCGATGATATTGGGCGACTGGGCGCGAATTTCGAAAAACGAACTTCGTAGTGTTAATCAGATACGATTGCTCTTTAACATATCACATTTTACTTTAAAGTGACAGACAGACAGACAGACAGACAGACAGACACAGACAGACAGACACAGACAGACAGACACAGACAGACAGACACAGACAGACAGACAGACACAGACAGACAGACACAGACAGACAGACACAGACAGACAGACAGACAGACAGACACAGACAGACAGACAGACAGACAGACAGACAGACAGACAGACAGACAGACAGACAGACAGACAGACAGACAGACAGACAGACAGACAGACAGACAGACAGACAGACAGACAGACAGACAGACAGACAGACAGACAGACAGACAGACAGACAGACAGACAGACAGACAGACAGACAGACAGACAGACAGACAGACAGACAGACAGACAGACAGACAGACAGACAGACAGACAGACAGACAGACAGACAGACAGACAGACAGACAGACAGACAGACAGACAGACAGACAGACAGACAGACAGACAGACAGACAGACAGACAGACAGACAGACAGACAGACAGACAGACAGACAGACAGACAGACAGACAGACAGACAGACAGACAGACAGACAGACAGACAGACAGACAGACAGACAGACAGACAGACAGACAGACAGACAGACAGACAGACAGACAGACAGACAGACAGACAGACAGACAGACAGACAGACAGACAGACAGACAGACAGACAGACAGACAGACAGACAGACAGACAGACAGACAGACAGACAGACAGACAGACAGACAGACAGACAGACAGACAGACAGACAGACAGACAGACAGACAGACAGACAGACAGGCAGACAGACAGGCAGACAGACAGGCAGACAGGCAGGCAGACAGACAGACAGACAGACAGACAGACAGACAGACAGACAGGCAGACAGGCAGACAGGCAGAGACAGGCAGAGACAGGCAGAGACAGGCAGAGACAGGCAGAGACAGGCAGAGACAGGCAGAGACAGGCAGAGACAGGCAGAGACAGGCAGAGACAGGCAGAGACAGGCAGAGACAGGCAGAGACAGGCAGAGACAGGCAGAGACAGGCAGAGACAGGCAGAGACAGGCAGAGACAGGCAGAGACAGGCAGAGACAGGCAGAGACAGGCAGAGACAGGCAGAGACAGGCAGAGACAGGCAGAGACAGGCAGAGACAGGCAGAGACAGGCAGAGACAGGCAGAGACAGGCAGAGACAGGCAGAGACAGGCAGAGACAGGCAGAGACAGGCAGAGACAGGCAGAGACAGGCAGAGACAGGCAGAGACAGGCAGAGACAGGCAGAGACAGGCAGAGACAGGCAGAGACAGGCAGAGACAGGCAGAGACAGGCAGAGACAGGCAGAGACAGGCAGAGACGGGCAGAGACGGGCAGAGACGGGCAGAGACGGGCAGAGACAGGCAGAGACAGGCAGAGACAGGCAGAGACAGGCAGAGACAGGCAGAGACAGGCAGAGACAGGCAGAGACAGGCAGAGACAGGCAGAGACAGGCAGAGACAGGCAGAGACAGGCAGAGACAGGCAGAGACAGGCAGAGACAGGCAGAGACAGGCAGAGACAGGCAGAGACAGGCAGAGACAGGCAGAGACAGGCAGAGACAGGCAGAGACAGGCAGAGACAGGCAGAGACAGGCAGAGACAGGCAGAGACAGGCAGAGACAGGCAGAGACAGGCAGAGACAGGCAGAGACAGGCAGAGACAGGCAGAGACAGGCAGAGACAGGCAGAGACAGGCAGAGACAGGCAGAGACAGGCAGAGACAGGCAGAGACAGGCAGAGACAGGCAGAGACAGGCAGAGACAGGCAGAGACAGGCAGAGACAGGCAGAGACAGGCAGAGACAGGCAGAGACAGGCAGAGACAGGCAGAGACAGGCAGAGACAGGCAGAGACAGGCAGAGACAGGCAGAGACAGGCAGAGACAGGCAGAGACAGGCAGAGACAGGCAGAGACAGGCAGAGACGGGCAGAGACGGGCAGAGACGGGCAGAGACGGGCAGAGACGGGCAGAGACGGGCAGAGACGGGCAGAGACGGGCAGAGACGGGCAGAGACGGGCAGAGACGGGCAGAGACGGGCAGAGACGGGCAGAGACGGGCAGAGACGGGCAGAGACGGGCAGAGACGGGCAGAGACGGGCAGAGACAGGCAGGCGCAGACAGGCAGGCGCAGACAGGCAGGCGCAGACAGGCAGGCGCAGACAGGCAGGCGCAGACAGGCAGGCGCAGACAGGCAGGCGCAGACAGGCAGGCGCAGACAGGCAGGCGCAGACAGGCAGGCGCAGACAGGCAGGCGCAGACAGGCAGGCGCAGACAGGCAGGCGCAGACAGGCAGGCGCAGACAGGCAGGCGCAGACAGGCAGGCGCAGACAGGCAGGCGCAGACAGGCAGGCGCAGACAGGCAGGCGCAGACAGGCAGGCGCAGACAGGCAGGCGCAGACAGGCAGGCGCAGACAGGCAGGCGCAGACAGGCAGGCGCAGACAGGCAGGCGCAGACAGGCAGGCGCAGACAGGCAGGCGCAGACAGGCAGGCGCAGACAGGCAGGCGCAGACAGGCAGGCGCAGACAGGCAGGCGCAGACAGGCAGGCGCAGACAGGCAGGCGCAGACAGGCAGGCGCAGACAGGCAGGCGCAGACAGGCAGGCGCAGACAGGCAGGCGCAGACAGGCAGGCGCAGACAGGCAGGCGCAGACAGGCAGGCGCAGACAGGCAGGCGCAGACAGGCAGGCGCAGACAGGCAGGCGCAGACAGGCAGGCGCAGACAGGCAGGCGCAGACAGGCAGGCGCAGACAGGCAGGCGCAGACAGGCAGGCGCAGACAGGCAGGCGCAGACAGGCAGGCGCAGACAGGCAGGCGCAGACAGGCAGGCGCAGACAGGCAGGCGCAGACAGGCAGGCGCAGACAGGCAGGCGCAGACAGGCAGGCGCAGACAGGCAGGCGCAGACAGGCAGGCGCAGACAGGCAGGCGCAGACAGGCAGGCGCAGACAGGCAGGCGCAGACAGGCAGGCGCAGACAGGCAGGCGCAGACAGGCAGGCGCAGACAGGCAGGCGCAGACAGGCAGGCGCAGACAGGCAGGCGCAGACAGGCAGGCGCAGACAGGCAGGCGCAGACAGGCAGGCGCAGACAGGCAGGCGCAGACAGGCAGGCGCAGACAGGCAGGCGCAGACAGGCAGGCGCAGACAGGCAGGCGCAGACAGGCAGGCGCAGACAGGCAGGCGCAGACAGGCAGGCGCAGACAGGCAGGCGCAGACAGGCAGGCGCAGACAGGCAGGCGCAGACAGGCAGGCGCAGACAGGCAGGCGCAGACAGGCAGGCGCAGACAGGCAGGCGCAGACAGGCAGGCGCAGACAGGCAGGCGCAGACAGGCAGGCGCAGACAGGCAGGCGCAGACAGGCAGGCGCAGACAGGCAGGCGCAGACAGGCAGGCAGGCAGACAGGCAGGCAGGCAGACAGGCAGGCGCAGACAGGCAGGCAGGCGCAGACAGGCAGGCAGGCAGACAGGCAGGCAGGCAGGCAGGCAGGCAGGCAGGCAGGCAGGCAGGCAGGCAGGCAGGCAGGCAGGCAGGCAGGCAGGCAGGCAGGCAGGCAGGCAGGCAGGCAGGCAGGCAGGCAGGCAGGCAGGCAGGCAGGCAGGCAGGCAGGCAGGCAGGCAGGCAGGCAGGCAGGCAGGCAGGCAGGCAGGCAGGCAGGCAGGCAGGCAGGCAGGCAGGCAGGCAGGCAGGCAGGCAGGCAGGCAGGCAGGCAGGCAGGCAGGCAGGCAGGCAGGCAGGCAGGCAGGCAGGCAGGCAGGCAGGCAGGCAGGCAGGCAGGCAGGCAGGCAGGCAGGCAGGCAGGCAGGCAGGCAGGCAGGCAGGCAGGCAGGCAGGCAGGCAGGCAGGCAGGCAGGCAGGCAGGCAGGCAGGCAGGCAGGCAGGCAGGCAGGCAGGCAGGCAGGCAGGCAGGCAGGCAGGCAGGCAGGCAGGCAGGCAGGCAGGCAGGCAGGCAGGCAGGCAGGCAGGCAGGCAGGCAGGCAGGCAGGCAGGCAGGCAGGCAGGCAGGCAGGCAGGCAGGCAGGCAGGCAGGCAGGCAGGCAGGCAGGCAGGCAGGCAGGCAGACAGACACACGCGCGCACGCGCCGTGCGACACGCGCACGCACGCGCGCACGCGCACGCACAGAGAGAGACACACAGAGAGAGACACACAGAGACAATATATACCATCACTGATGCTGATGTAGTCGAAAATTAAACTCAGACTCAAGATTAAGGTCAAGTACTTGGTGACCTATAACTAGGCCATGTTGCAAATTGTTCTCGCGTTTTGAGTGACTCTGCAAACTCAATAGCGAGCATTCAGGTATATATTCTGTTAACAGTTTTTGGCAGGAAAACAAAGGCTGTTGACCTCAGATGACCTAGTAAAGGTGTATCATGGAGAATAAGCATTGCCGAAATGGGCTTGATTCAATGTATTCACTCAGAATGGGAACCATAATTATATTTTTCAATTGACTTTGGCGAGTTCATGGAATTGACCCGACCTTAGATCGCTGAGGAAAAATTCCGAGATAGCATAATTATGATTCATGGAACCCGATGACTTCATGACATGCTGTAAGTTTCGAATTAATCGGCTGCGTATCCGGCGAGTTATGCTGCTTGGACCTTTATTTTATACCTTGGACCTTGGTTCACCTAAGCCAGAGACGTTACCCGAGATGACCCAGGTAAAAGTCTGTCAAATTGCACAAGTAGTGATAAAGTGGGCATGAAAATAACGATGTTCTACCCCAGCATTTTCTAGGCGTTTCCGAACAAAAACATCAGGAGGTAGGATTTTCGAACCCCAACTTGTCCCCAGCTGGGCGTGGGTTAACCCTATTTGTAACGGGGGGGCGGATTCCGGCCCCCCCCCCCCCCCCCTCATGTTTTTCGCAGATATCTCCAGAACGGCTGGGAGAAAGCCCATGAAATTTTGGGACTTTTCATAGAATTAAACTCCGGATTTGGAGTCAAAATTTTGAGTTCTTAACTTGAACAGAGGCGGTTCCAGGGCACAGTTTTGGGTGGGTTCGGAGGCGACACATGGCGAAAATACGGAAATGCGATCTTCACAGTTTCTTCCTAACTGCATCAAGTATGAAGGAGTTACATCGGCTTACCGTGATTCCAAAAAGTGCAAATTAGATGATGTTAATGAAATATCATAAAAAATTGCATGGCAGAGGCGGTTTCAGGGGCTTGAAAAAGGGGGGTTTCCAGGAAGTATTCAATGCTTGGCGGGAAGCCAATAGAGCAATGTAAGGGGCATTTATAGCTATCAAGATGTAAAAGATAGCTTCTGCTTCCATTATTTGCATAATTTATTACATATAGAGTTTCAGGGGCGTGTTCAGGGACATGAAAAGGGGGGTGACTGGCATGGTGATGACGATCTGCCAGCGATAACGGCGCAATATACGTTTAGCTGATAATAATATTTGCACATATGAGACCAGAAAAGGGAATAAAGTCATTTTTTGCAGAGGCGCGCTCAGGAATGGAAGAAAGGGGGTCATATTATTGCAAGGAAACTAAGAGGCATGGGCGTACAATGACATAACATACTGCAGTTTTCGGATGAAACACGCACCACAGGCTACTCTACGAACGATTATAAGATAATGGGCGAGTCCAGGTAGGGTAAAAAGAGGGGTAAGCAATGTTAATTGAAGTTGTAAGTGAAATAGTAACTGTTGACTAGTTAGTATCATAATAGCGGATAATATACTTATCAAAAGGTCTTGCGCCGCCCTAGTTTGGATCCTTGATACGCCTATGATGAAGTACAACATGCAAAAAGGAACTATCTATGATCAGTAACATATTTATAGTGCTGGGTAGCAACTTGTCTGCGGTTAATACTTTTCCCAATTTTACCCCCCTTTTTCACTAACATGGTACCGCCTATGGCAAAAAATATGATTTATAACTGTTTTGTCTAGTGTCTCAATCACATACCATTTCATTTATTTTATAAAAAACATCAAAAAATGGTTTTATTACGCATTTACTTCACCCCCATATTGAGTGACCTGCACACGCCTATGATTTTTGAATTTTCAAACGTCACCGTCATATATCAATTTCCCATTCAATCTCTATCGATTCCTATTAGTTGTGTTAAAATCGGTCGATAAACATGAAAGCTATGTTGAATCAAAAATACCACTACAATTTGTCGTTTTTGCCCCCCTGTTGCCCCCCTATCCAAAATTTAGATTTTTGTAGATCGTGTTGAGGGGAACCAAACACCGTTTCATTTTTGAAAATCGGACGGGTAGATCTCGAGATCTCTGGGGGGGGCGGAATCCGCCCCCCTCCCCCCTGTTACAAATAGGGGTAGCCAGGAGCCTGTTACAAATAGGGTTAAGGGCCAGCAGCTTAAAACACATGCTCGAGATGGCACAATAGTTTATTTGCACACCGTACCGTCACACAGCGGCCAGAAGCGTCATATCCATGAGGGCATTTGAAGTCGGCACCCCTTCAGCATTGTTTAGTGCTTGCCTTGCGGCAAAGTCGGCAGAGTCGGCGTCGGCGACGACGCGGACGGACGCGGGCCTTTGCCCTTCCCCTTGCCTTCGGACGACAGTACCTGGTCCTTGCCATTCTTCGCCTCCTGGGCCAGGCGCTGCTGGCGGATGCGCTCGACCAGGCTGAGCTGGACCGGTTTGGCCTCGGCCTTGAGGCGGTTCTGGCCGCTCGTGCCCAGGCTACCGGAGACGGCGCCGTCGCCGGCCGTCTGCGCGCGGTACGTGCTGTCGCCGGCGGCGGCGCCGCCTCCCAGTGCGTTGCCGGCCGAGCTGGCCGCATTAACGTTGCTGTTGGCGCTGCCGAGCGAGCTCTGACTGCCGGAGGTCAGCGACTTGACGGCGCCGACCACGTCCCCGGAGAAGGTTTCCAGGCCGAGCGTAGACACGCCCTGCGTGAAGATGGTGGTCTCGGCCTGGCCGTTGCGGGTGGAGGTCAGCCTGTTGTTGGCCGTCGACGCGGCCGTGTTGGTCTTGACCTCGTTGGCGGTGGCCTTGGAGCTGGACTCGCCGGCGGCGCCGGCGCCCGGGCCGTGCGTCTCCACCCTGCCCTGATTGGCGGCCTCGGTGCTGGAGGCGCGCTTTGTGGCCGAGCTGCCCGACTGGCCGACGGCGCCGCCGGCCTCCACCGCTGACCCCTTGCCGTCGCCGATCACGTCCACCTTGGTCTGACTGCCCGACACCGCGGTGGTGTTATGTTGAACAGCGGCGCTGCGCGCGCGGGACGCGCTCGTCACGCCGGCGCCGCCCTGCGACTGGCCGCTGGTGCCGGACAGCGTGGCGGAGCGCGACTCGGACACGTTGTCCACCGTCTGGCGGGAGGCGGTGCCAATCGACTGGCTGACGCCGCTGCTGGCGCCCTCGCCCTCGGTGGCCGTGCTGACGCCGCTGTTGCCGTCAGTCTTGGTGCCCTCGCCGAGCGTGGTGGCGGCGCCGTTGGCGTCCGACTGGGTTCGTGCCTGGCCGACGCTGATGCCCCGGGCGGACGCCTTAGTGTCACTGCTGGCCTGCTCGCCGGTGGCCTGGATGGCGACGTCCGACCGGCCCTTGGCGGCGGCGTTGACCTTGCCTATGGCCGCCTTCTGCGCATCGATCTGGGCGCGGACGTTGGCGGCGCTCTGCTGCTCGTCCTGACGCTCCACCGTCTTGGAGCCGCCGGCGACATGGCCAATAGCGTTTCCAACCGTCTTCAGATTGCCTCCGACCTGTGCCTTGGTCTCGGTGGCCTGTCCGATCGGCTGCGCCGGCGTGGTCGTGGTCGTGGTCGTGGTGGTCGTAGTGGTCACCACCGGGGGGTAGTAGAACGTCGAGTAGTCGGGCCCGGCGGGGTACGCTGCAACAGAACATCACAGGTGGTCACTACAGTACACGCTGCCGCTTCAGTCATTGCTGCAGTAGTACATTAGTACAGTAGTACACTATTAATCTCATTCCAGAGTGGCCGTTTTCAGCTGTCTGCACGTGACGACAGACTGCTTCAAACTCGTTAGGTGTTCTCATTCGACACCTTAACTCAGACGTTCTTTTGGTAACACATATAAGTCATTTTATTCAACTTTTGAGTGCTGAACGTCTTCGGAACAAAATGTTGTGTTTTAAAGTCATTAAGTCGGCTGAGTTACCAACGTGCTAAAAACAGCCAAAAATTCAACGAAATCCCATAAACATTTAAAAATAAAAAGCAAACTGATCATACATTTGTTCATTACTAAAAACGAGCTGGAAAGAGCCCATCGGCACCAAAAAAGTCCGTTTCGCCCTAGCTCTGTAACGATAGGGTGAAACCAGGGGCGTCGCTACCGTGGGGGGACCTGCCCCCAACCCCCCCCCCCCCCACCCCAGGATCGCTCCGCCCCCTCCAGATTAGCATGATTTTAACATTAGCCCTATGGGAGTGGGGGGGGGAGCAAACACCTGGCTGCCCCCTCCCCAAACACCTGACTACCCCCCACTCGAAATTGTATGGCGACGCCCCTGGGTGAAACCCATATCACCGACTGAAGATGGGGTCAGAGCAGCCACCACCAGCGACCGCAGCAGATGGGGTCAGAGCAGCCACCACCAGCGACCGCAGCAGATGGGGTCAGAGCAGCCACCACCAGCGACCGCAGAAAATGGGGTCAGAGCAGCCACCACCAGCGACCGCAGCAGATGGGGTCAGAGCAGCCACCACCAGCGACCGCAGCAGATGGGGTCAGAGCAGCCACCACCAGCGACCGCAGAAGATGGGGTCAGAGCAGCCACCACCAGCGACCGCAGAAGATGGGGTCAGAGCAGCCACCACCAGCGACCGCAGAAGATGGGGTCAGAGCAGCCACCACCAGCAACCGCAGAAGATGGGGTCAGAGCAGCCACCACCAGCGACCGCAGAAGATGGGGTCAGAGCAGCCACCACCAGCGACCGCAGAAAATGGAGTCAGAGCAGCCACCACCAGCGACCGCAGAAGATGGGGTCAGAGCAGCCACCACCAGCAACCGCAGCAGATGGGGTCAGAGCAGCCACCACCAGCGACCGCAGAAGATGGGGTCAGAGCAGCCACCACCAGCGACCGCAGAAGATGGGGTCAGAGCAGCCACCACCAGCGACCGCAGAAGATGGGGTCAGAGCAGCCACCACCAGCGACCGCAGACGATGGGGTCAGAGCAGCCACCACCAGCGACCGCAGACGATGGGGTCAGAGCAGCCACCACCAGCGACCGCAGAAGATGGGGTCAGAGCAGCCACCACCAGCGACCGCAGAAGATGGGGTCAGAGCAGCCACCACCAGCGACAGCAGAAGATGGGGTCAGAGCAGCCACCACCAGCAACCGCAGCAGATGGGGTCAGAGCAGCCACCACCAGCGACCGCAGCAGATGGGGTCAGAGCAGCCACCACCAGCGACCGCAGCAGATGGGGTCAGAGCAGCCACCACCAGCAACCGCAGCAGATGGGGTCAGAGCAGCCACCACCAGCGACCGCAGCAGATGGGGTCAGAGCAGCCACCACCAGCGACCGCAGAAAATGGGGTCAGAGCAGCCACCACCAGCGACCGCAGCAGATGGGGTCAGAGCAGCCACCACCAGCGACCGCAGAAAATGGGGTCAGAGCAGCCACCACCAGCGCGACCGCAGAAAATGGGGTCAGAGCAGCCACCACCAGCGACCGCAGAAAATGGGGTCAGAGCAGCCACCACCAGCGACCGCAGCAGATGGGGTCAGAGCAGCCACCACCAGCGACCGCAGAAAATGGGGTCAGAGCAGCCACCACCAGCGACCGCAGAAAATGGGGTCAGAGCAGCCACCACCAGCGACCGCAGAAGATGGGGTCAGAGCAGCCACCACCAGCGACCGCAGCAGATGGGGTCAGAGCAGCCACCACCAGCGACCGCAGCAGATGGGGTCAGAGCAGCCACCACCAGCGACCGCAGAAAATGGGGTCAGAGCAGCCACCACCAGCGACCGCAGAAGATGGGGTCAGAGCAGCCACCACCAGCGACCGCAGCAGATGGAGTCAGAGCAGCCAACACCAGCGACCGCAGCAGATGGGGTCAGAGCAGCCACCACCAGCGACCGCAGAAAATGGGGTCAGACTAGCCACCACCAGCGACCGCATACCGCGAGAAGAGCTACATATTCTAACCACCTGAGGCCGTGACATAACCTATGACACGTAAGACTGAACCCTTCGCCCAGCTGCAGCCCCAGTCGTCACCACCTACCGGAGACCGCGCTGAGCGCGGCGGCGAGAAACACCCAGGCTTGCATGGTGAGCGGCTGACTGCGGTGGCTGCGTACGGGCCTGGAGCGACTCTGGTCACTGCCGAGAAGCTGGCCCGGCGGCGCTCTTTATTCGCCCGGCGACGCGTGGGCCTCACGCACGTCCGCCCCCGCAGTGCGGCCCAGTCAAAATGTCAGCGGCGTGCGGCCAGCGACCTGGTGACAGACGCGGCGGCTCTGATCGGATACAGCGCGGCTCTGACCGGCGCCGATATGGGCCTCAGCTACTCACCGGCAGAGCACAGCCGCCGCTGCCGCAGGCTGCCATCCCGTCGGCCTGACAGCGAGGCGGGGCGCCGGCCGGTGCTACAGGGCCGCAGGCAGGTCCACCGCCGGCCGCGACCAGTGGCCGGTAGGGATGGTGCCCACTCTGCTTCCGCCGTCGCCGCTGTTGCAGCAGCAGTAGCACCAGCTGATGCTGCTGCTGATGATGATGTTGCTGCTGATGATTGCGGTGTGCTCCAGAACGTCGGCGGCTGCTGAGATGGCCGAGTCCATGCGACGCCTTTACAGCGGCCATGCGTTAGTTCAAAATCGTAGGAAGATGAGAAACATGTTTACATGTGTTTTAGAGTTCGAAGATTTCCACGGGGCCGTCGCTCGGAAAGTGGGAGGAGCTTGTGTGTGTGTGTGTGTGTGTGTGTGTGTGTGTGTGTGTGTGTGTGTGTGTGTGTGTGTGTGTGTGTGTGTGTGTGTGTGTGTGTGTGTGTGTGTGTGTGTGTGTGTGTGTGTGTGTGTGTGTGTGTGTGTGTGTGTGTGTGTGTGTGTGTGTGTGTGTGTGTGTGTGTGTGTGTGTGTGTGTGTGTGTGTGTGTGTGTGTGTGTGTGTGTGTGTGTGTGTGTGTGTGTGTGTGTGTGTGTGTGTGTGTGTGTGTGTGTGTGTGTGTGTGTGTGTGTGTGTGTGTGTGTGTGTGTGTGTGTGTGTGTGTGTGTGTGTGTGTGTGTCCAACGGCCGTATATTGGCACGTGGAGCCCAAACGGCTGGGCCGATTTCGACGCGGGTGGCACCGTTCGATGCGGCAAAACAGCGCACAGATGATGGTACCATTTTTGGGTCAACCGATGGCACGTGACACGTGCCAAGGTCCAAAGAATGAGCGCCAACATTTGTTTATTTTTTCGCCTGCTCAGGTCACACGGTTGGTGAAACAGACTTGATACTCGCAGGTCCGGTGCGCGTGCCGCACAGCACTGTGCCGCACAGCACTGAGGCACGCCGCCCAGTGGCGACTTGTGGTGAGCAGACTGGTTATTGATTCAACTTTTTTGGAACGATTCAATCATGATTCATTTGGAATCTGAATGATTCAATCACCGTTCGATTCACGGATACAATTTTGAGAATTGATTAATTCTGATTCAAAGAATCAAAACAAGTATTTTAATTGATTCACGTTTGATTCAACATTTGAATATATGAGGTGAATTTATGTCAAATCAATAAAAATGGAAACATGCATATATATGATCATTAAAACATTGGTACAGCAATAGTATTTCAGTATAATTGAATAGCAGCTGGAACAGCGAGCGAAGGCTCTCGCCCCTGCCGGCCGGCAGCCGCAGGCGGCAGTCACACACTGCAGCCAGCAGAGGCGCTTACAACCGGCAAGGCTTGGGTGGCATGTGACTAAGGGAGCTCTGGAAACCATCCCTTGCTGACATACGGAAATCGTAGGTTTGTTTATTGGGATATTGAAATCGTATTAGCTTTCTGAGGTCAAACTTTTATTCCTAATGTTGATTCCCAATGGCATTTCTGTGGTTTCAACATTCAAGCCCTCCCATGTCATCCATCTCGTGGGGATACTCTTCCCCTGCGTCGCAGCATCTCCTCCCTCTACCTCCGCTCCCCGCTCTCACCACTCTGTCCTCAGCATGTCCTGCATGGCTGCGTCGACGAACAGACTGCGCGGCCCGGCCGGCCGGCGCTGCAGGCGTGGGAACAGCTGCAGCCACGGCAGCCACGGGTGCTGCCAGTAGAGCGCGTGCCGGTGCAGCAGCGCGTTCGGGGAGGTGTCCAGCGCACTCGTCTCGGCCGGCAGACAGCGCACACAACTGGTCACCGCCGAGGCCTCCTCCAGTGTCTGTCCAGGCGATCAGAGGGGGCGCCAACAATCGATCACGGCTTACTACACCAATCAGACAACACGTCCGAATCCATGCGATGTAAAAAGCACGCAAAGGCGTTTATGTATTAAAGAGATTATACGGGTTTTCCCAGAATAATTGAGTTACATAGTAAAACGTACTTACAAAGCTGGTAGAAGTCCCACGGTAGCCACATTTTTCTGGAAATTACCTCTTCTGCACGTAAGGATATTCCATAATCATAATCATAATCATGTATTTCGGAAACATCCATACTGCATGGGTTTTCAGTATTCCACGTCAGTCACATATAAGAGGCGAACGACATACATGCTAAAACAATACACTGAATATAAAGCCATACGCTAAATAAAAGACGACGCAGCAGGTACTGGTACATTGGTACAACTGAGCTAACATCTAACATCATTCAGCCTTTTTTTTAAACACTGAGAAGCTCGGTGAGCATCTGACGCGTATGGGCAGTTCGTTCCACGCTCGAGTCGCGCGACTCAGGAAGGAACGCCGCGCAAACTCAGTCCGCACACGTGGAATCTGCAGTTGTCCATCACTGGATGCTCTAGTGCTACGACTGGAGACATCAGCGCGGTGTGTGATATGCCGGCGAATTAGGTCGGGAGCATAGCTGCTGTGCAGCAGTTTGAACATGATATGGAGGTCACGTTCACATCAGCTCCTCCACTTTGAGCCATCTGAGTTTCCTGAGTGACGCAGTCACTCGATCGCGGCGACCCAAGTCCATCACAATACGGACACCGAAATTCATGCACTTCTGCAGACGCTTCTGTTGCGTGACCGTACAGCCTCCCCAAACCGACATGCAGTACCTTATATGGGGGAAAACCAGCGCCTCTACGAGCAGCTGCCTAGTTTGGCGCGGCATACGGCGTCGTATTCTGGCTAGTCCGATCAGCACACAGTAGCATCGTCGCATGATGGTCGAAATATGTTTGTCCCAGGCCAGCGCTGCGTCCACGGTGACACCCAGAACCTTCACTGATTGAGCAGGGGTGATTTCGGAGTTTCCAAAAATAATAGAAAAGTTCGGTTCAATGTTTAAACGTCGTGATTTGAGGATCATCATTTCCGTCTTTGAAGGGTTAATCTTTAACCTGTTCTGAGTAAACCAGTTTAGTGCTATAGTCATATTGTTTTCAACGCGCTCCTTTAGGTCCGAAAGGTTTCGTGGGATGTCAGAGTCGAGGAACTGGGCGTCATCCGCGTACATCACAGTTTTACCATGCGGTACATGTTGTGGCATATCGTTCGTGAACAGCAGAAACAGCACGGGTCCCAGTATGGAGCCCTGCACTACACCGTGGGACACTGTTAGTTCTCTGCTGGAGCCACCCCTGATTGACTGGGTTCGCCCGCCGAGCCATGCACGAAACCACCTCTGATCTATCCCGTACCACCCCAGCTTCTCCAGGAGACGGCCATGCTCGACACTGTCAAACGCCTTGGAAGTGTCTGCAGTGACTAGTGACGTCACGCGTCCACTGTCAATGTTGTCAGTGACGTATGTGACAGTATCGAGCAGGGCCGCCTCGGTGGAGAGACCAGGGCGAAAACCATACTGTTCTGAGCACAGGATGTTGTGACTCATGAGATAGTCCATGAGTTGTGAGCACACAACGCGTTCACAGAACTTTGACACGACAGGCAATATCGATATGGGCCTATAGTTGCTCGGATCATGCACGTCACCACCCTTGTGCAGAGGAACAACGATAGCGGCTCGCCATGCCGAAGGCAGCTCACAGCGCGTTATACAGCTGTTGATTACATGCAAAATGTGAGGCCCCACAACACTGAATGTCATTCGAATCATGGAGATGATAATACCGTCAGCTCCACTCGCTTTGGAGGCTCTCATGCGCTGCAGGGCCGCGGACAGCTCGGGCAGAGTCGCTGGCCGCGGGCTGAATGCTCCACTGCAGACTCGCGGCGGGCGAGGGTGGAGCGTCTCCCCGGTGTCCGACGCTGCCAGGCTGTCCGCCACGGTAGAGCCGATGGTAGCGAAATGTTGGTTTAGCCGGTCAAACCATCCTGCTTGCTGGCTTGTTGGACCGTCGGATCTCTGTTCAGATTTTTTTGACGAAACAAGGAATCGGCGGATGTCACGCCAGGTGGTGGATTTAGAGTGTCTAATGGATGAGAGAAAATACTCGGAGCACGCACGGTGTTGGGCTGTCTTCACCGCGTTTCGACGGATGCGAAACTCGCGCTCTGTCTCATCGCACGGCGTCCGCTCCTTGTCTTCCCGTGCTCTGTCTCGCGCCTTCATGGCCTCTTTCACACCGTCGTCGTACAGCCACGGCTGTGACTTGTGCCGCACCTTGATCTCCTTGAGCGGCATGTGACGGTCGATGACCGGGTCCCACACAGCTCTCCATGCAGACCATTTATCAGCCGTGGTCGGTGCCTGGTATAAGGCTGACCAGTCAGCTACGAGCAGGTCCAGACAGAGCGCGTCCTGATTTAGGTCCCGCGTGGAACGTACGGTGATGGTCCTCGGATGATAACGAGTCTTCATGCCGTTGACGGAAGCGGTGATCAGGTCATGATCGCTGATACTGCACGCGATCACACGTGCGTCCATGGCAAGGTCTGGATGATTGGTGATGATGTGGTCTATTAACGTTGGGTTTGGTCCGGGATGAGTAGGAGCGGTAATGAGCTGGCTGAGCGAGAGATTACTCAGAAGCTGCATATATGCTGTTACTCCCGCTTTGGTTGGCCGCAGGACGTCAAAGTTGGTGTCGCCGAGTACATACGTGGGTTTGTCTTTTGCCATGATATGAATGAGTTGGTCGTGGAGGTCGTCAATGGCTGGTACTGGTGGTTCTCCCGGCGGCCGATAGATGGCACCGATGACGATCTGTCTCCGACCAGTCAGCTGCAGCCACAGGGACTCGAGCGACGAGCCGGTGCCCGGAACACTCAGCAGCTCGGCAGTCAGGCTGTTCCTGTAGATGATGGCCACGCCCCCTCCGGTGCGCCCGCTCCGGTCCTTCCGGGTAATAGTGTACCCGGGGAACAGGAGCGTGCTGCTGTCCATTGTCTCAGTTAGCCAGGTTTCGCTGAGACATAGGACATCCAGTCGCTCAGATAGCAGGAGGTGATTGATGTCGTCTAGATGTCTCGTTACAGATCTCACGTTCAGGTGGCCTATCTTGAGACGCGGTGCCGATACACGGGCTCCGTCGCCGTTCGCCTGTTGTGTTTGACGGAGTGTCAGTCGCGGGGGCTGGGTGAGCCATCGTTGGGGTCTCCATCTATCCGCTGTGGGGTCGGCACTCGCTGCACATGAGCGTCTGTGCACCGAAACACGAACAGGGATTGGCCGCTTAGATTTCCTCCCAGCCCTCACTCCTCTTCTTCGCGAGTATCTTAGCATCCCCAGTTGTATCAGACGTGTCCTTGTCGGCTGGTCCGGTGGATTGGTGGTCGTCTGACGCAGGTTCAGTAGCTCTTGTCTCGTATAGATGTCACTAGTAGTCGTTCGACTTGACCCGGTTGCCCGGTCAGGCTGGGTGCCCGTCTTGCTCATTGGCGGTTCAACAGCCGACTGCGGTCCCAACCAGTTCAAGGTCACCAAGTGCGGCGCAGTTTCAGCTGGAGCTCGGTTTCGGACATAAACAAAACCAGCAGGACGTGACAAAGCCGGCGCACTGGCTGAATACTCTTCCAGAGACTTAATACGATTCCAGGTAAGTAAAATCGCGAAAATCACACAGCACAACTTCCAAGAGTCAACTGGGTGCATCTTGAAGCTATCTCACCAGATGATCTGCAGCCAATAGCAGATAAAAAGGTCCTAAATGGAGGAGCGCAACACACACGTCCAGGCGCAGCGAGACCAGCGCCAATACCTCAAAAATTCCAAAGTGCGCGGTGATGCCACCGCGTATTTTCTGCAGGACCGGCTGAGGCAGAGCCAGTCATCTCTTTTATGCTAATACAAACACCTCACGTATGGCATATTTCCGGTAAAATAAGCAATATTTGAAAGAAAATAAACTTGTTTTGTTCCAACGACAGCAGCAGTTCCCTAGTTTTCCCATAAAGTTCTATATTTTTTCATGAATTTTCATGCTAAACAATTAATACGCCACCACCAAATTCTCAACGCTAAAGGCCAGAGAAAAGAAAACCACAAAAACACAAAACTTCAACGAACAGTGTGTAGTAATACAAAGTCCCGTCAGTTTTGAATTGCATAAAAATTTTGTGATCTAGTGTAGGACTTGCAGATAATTCAAAACTCTAAAATTGATCTTAAGATAAAAGTGGTGGACAGTAGTGCCGATCAAGTACTCGTTATCTGATACTAGTCTCGAAAAACGCCCAAGTTTTAACGCTGATAATTTCTGAAATAATGGACTAAATGAGCATCGAGGTCCCTGTTATATGTCTTAAACGTGTTTAAAGCTCATACAACTGCAAAAGAGTGCATGCATTTACTTTCAGGACGGAAACCCGTATAATCCCTTTAACCCTATTTGTAACAGGGGGGCGGATTCCGCCCCCCCCCCCTCATGTTTTTCGCAGATATCTCCAGAACGGCTGGGAGCAGGCCCATTAAATTTTGGGACTTTTCATAGAATTGAATACCGCATTTGGAGTCAAAATTTTGAGTTCTTAACCTGAACAGAGGCGGTTCCAGGGTACAGTTTTGGGTGGGTTCGGAGGCGACATTTGGCGATAATACGGAAATGCGATCTTCACGGTTTCTTCCTAACTTCCTCAAGTATGAAGGAGTTACATCGGTTTACGGTGATTGCAACAAGTGTATATTAGTTGATGTTATTGAAATATCATAAAAATTACATGGCAGAGGCGGTTTCAGGGGCTTGAAAAAAGGGGGGTTTCCAGGAAGTATTCAATGCTTGGCGGGAAGCCAATAGAGCAATGTAAGGGACATTTATAGCTATCGAGATGTAAAAGATAGCTTCTGCTTCCATTATTTGCATAATTTATTACTTATAAGAGTTTCAGGGGCGTGTTCAGGCACATGAAAAGGGGGGTGACTGACATGGTGATGACGATATGCCAGCGATAACGGCGTAATAGACGTTTAGCTTATAATGATATATGCACATATGAGGCCAGAAAAGGGAATAAAGTCATTTTTGGCAGAGGCGCGCTCAGGAATGGAAGAAAGGGGGTCATACTATTGCAAGGAAACTAAGAGGCATGGGCGTACAATGACATAACATACTGCAATGTTTGGATGAAACACGCACCACAGGCTACTCTACGAACGATTATAAGATAATAGGCGAGTCCAGGTAGGGTAAAAAGAGGGGTAAGCAATGTTAATTGAAGTTTTAAGTGAAATAGTCACTGTTGACTAGTTAGTATCATAATAGCGGATAATATACTTATCAAAAGGTCTTGCGCCGCCCCAGTTTGGATCCTGTATACGCCTACGATGAAGTACAACATGCAAAAAGGAACTATCTACGATCAGTAACATATGTATAGTGCTGGGTAGCAACTTGTCTGCGGTTAATATTTTTTTCCCAATTTGACCTCCCTTTTTCACTAACCTGGTACCGCCTATGGCAAAAAAAAATATGATTTATAACTGTTTTTTTCTAATGCCACAATCACAGACCATTTCATTTATCAAAAAACAACACCAAAAAAAATGGTTTTATTACGCATTTGCTGCACCCCATATTGAGTGACCTGCACACGCCTATGATTTTTGAATTTTTAAACGTCACCGTTATACATCAATTTCCAATTCAATCTCCATCGGTTCCTATTAGTTGTGTTAAAATCTGTCGATAAACATGAAAGCTATGTTGGATCAAAAATATCACTAAAATTTGTCGTTTTTGCCCCCTGTTGCCCCCCTATCCAAAATTTATATTTTTATATTAGTTACAAATGTAGATCGTGTTGAGAGGAACCAAAAACCGTTTCATTTGCGAAAATTGGACGGGTAGATCTCGAGATCTCCGGGGGGGCGGAATCCGCCCCCCCCCCCCCTCCTGTTACAAATAGGGGTAGCCAGGAACCTGTTACAAATAGGGTTAAAGGTTTCTGGAATCGCAGCTACGAAGATGCCAGAGGGTGCAATTTCTTCCATAAATAAAAGAAGCTTGGAGTACAGAGTGGGTTTTTACCGTAGAGTTCAGCATATGCAATTGATGAATCTCTAACGGTGTGGAATATAAGTGCTGAATGTAGAATAAAACAAATCTACCAAAAATAAAGAAACGAAACTGCAAATATTTGCCCGGTCCTCGTCCCACTTGATGTCATCAAAGAATACAAAACTAAAGACACGCTAATCATCAAAAAGAAGCCAATTTACCAGCCTTCACAAATACCACTAATACAAGAATACCATCATGTAGGTAATGCGAACGTACCTTCAACCGACTTGTCCAAGGAAACGGCGTCTTTGATAGGAAGCGAATCTTCGTCTTCAGTCCCCAGTCGGTGGGCAGGTTCGGCACGCCTTTGGGAGCCTCCTCAGCCTGAAAATAAACATCACCGTTAGGGTGTGGCAAGAGCAAACTCCATGAAATGGTACCTTCCCACATACCTTGACACTCCTGTGGCGCCCCCTATCTCTCACACCTGACACTCCTGTGGCGCCACCTACCTCCCACACCTGACACTCCTGTGGCGCCCCCTGCCCTCACATACACCCGACACTCCTGTTGCGCCACCTGCCTTCCACACACCTGCCACTCCTGTGGCGCCCCATGCCTTCACATACATCTGCCACTCCTGTCGTGCCACCTATCTCCCACACCTGACACTCCTGTGGCGCCACCTACCTCCCACTCATGTAGCGCCCCTACCTCCCACACCTGTGGCGCCCCCTACTTCCCATACCTGACACTCCTGTGGCGCCACCTACCTCCCACACCTGACACTCCTATGGTGCCCCCTGCCCTCACATACACCTGACAGTCCTGTTGCGCCACCTGCCTTCCACACACCTGACACTCCTGTGACGCCCCCTACCTCACACACCTGACACTCCTGTGGTGCCACCTACCTCCCACACCTGACACTCATGTGGCGCCAACTACCTCCCATACCTGACACTCCTGTGGCGCCCCCTACCTCCCACACCTGTAGCGCCCCCTACCTCCCACACACCTGACGCTCATGTGGCGCCCCCTGCTGGGCGGCGGGGCCGGCGGATAGGAGGCCGGCAAACGAGGCTGAGCCGGCGGAGCCAGAGGAGGCGGTGCTGGTGCCGGCAGTCGGGCCGGCCGGGCCGCGAGCTGCCGTCCGCACGTCACCCACGCCCGATCGCAGGATCTCAAACAGCGTCTGGTCCATCGACGGCTCTGGCGCGCCAGCTTCCAGCCGCGGCCGCTTGGCGTCGCCATCGTCGCCACCGCACCTATCCAGAATGGTGGTACGTTGTAAAGCAAATCGACTGCCACTGCACGTCACAACACACGTCAGCTCTGTAGCTCCCCAGCACGTTCGCCCCTGTAGCTCAGTTTGGAGAGCGCTGGACTTCTGACCTCACCCGGTAGTGACAGCCCGGGTTCGAGTCGCTTCGGCGCTCGCCATTTGCCCCTGACTGGGAGGGACTGTGGCCGGTGGCAGCGGTAAGCATAGCTTGTTGCGCAGGCCCTGACCCCACCACCCGATCAAGCAATTCCTGGCGTCCGGCAGAATATAGAAGCGATAGTTGTACGTGCCCGACATACCTGGACACGGTCCGCCCCGCCCTCTGACGTCACCTGACATTGAGTGCGACCGCTGCCACCGGCCACAGGCCATCCCAGTCAGGGGAAAATGGCGAGCGCCGAAGCGACTCGAACCCGGGCTGTCACTACCGGGTGAGGTCAGAAGTCCAGCGCTCTCCCAACTGAGCTACAGGGGCGAACGTGCTGGGGAGCTACAGGGGCTGACGTGTGTTGTGACGTGCTGTGGCAGTCGATTTGCTTTACAACGCACCATTCTGGATAGGTGCGGTGGCGACGATGGCGACGCCAAGCGGCCGCGGCTGGAAGCTGGCGCGCCGGAGCCGTCGATGGACCAGACGCTGTTTGAGATCCTGCGATCGGGCGTGGGTGACGTGCGGACGGCAGCTCGCGGCCCGGCCGGCCCGACTGCCGGCACCAGCACCGCCTCCTCTGGCTCCGCCGGCTCAGCCTCGTTTGCCGGCCTCCTATCCGCCGGCCCCGCCGCCCAGCAGGGGGCGCCACATGAGCGTCAGGTGTGTGGGAGGTAGGGGGCGCTACAGGTGTGGGAGGTAGGGGGCGCCACAGGAGTGTCAGGTATGGGAGGTAGTTGGCGCCACATGAGTGTCAGGTGTGGGAGGTAGGTGGCACCACAGGAGTGTCAGGTATGAGAGGTAGGTGGCGCCACATGAGTGTCAGGTGTGGGAGGTAGGTGGCACCACAGGAGTGTCAGGTGTGTGAGGTAGGGTGCGTCACAGGAGTGTCAGGTGTGTGGAAGGCAGGTGGCGCAACAGGACTGTCGGGTGTATGTGAGGGCAGGGGGCACCATAGGAGTGTCAGGTGTGGGAGGTAGGTGGCGCCACAGGAGTGTCAGGTATGGGAAGTAGGGGGCGCCACAGGTGTGGGAGGTAGGGGGCGCTACATGAGTGGGAGGTAGGTGGCGCCACAGGAGTGTCAGGTGTGGGAGATAGGTGGCACGACAGGAGTGGCAGGTGTATGTGAAGGCATGGAGCGCCACAGGAGTCAGGTGTGTGGAAGGCAGGTGGCGCAACAGGAGTGTCGGGTCTATGTGAGGGCAGGGGGCGCCACAGGAGTGTCAGGTGTGGGAGGTAGGTGGCGCCACAGGAGTGTCAGGTGTGAGAGATAGGGGGCGCCACAGGAGTGTCAGGTATGTGGGAAGGTACCATTTCATGGAGTTTGCTCTTGCCACACCCTAACGGTGATGTTTATTTTCAGGCTGAGGAGGCTCCCAAAGGCGTGCCGAACCTGCCCACCGACTGGGGACTGAAGACGAAGATTCGCTTCCTATCAAAGACGCCGTTTCCTTGGACAAGTCGGTTGAAGGTACGTTCGCATTACCTACATGATGGTATTCTTGTATTAGTGGTATTTGTGAAGGCTGGTAAATTGGCTTGTTTTTGATGATTAGCGTGTCTTTAGTTTTGTATTCTTTGATGACATCAAGTGGGACGAGGACCGGGCAAATATTTGCAGTTTCGTTTCTTTATTTTTGGTAGATTTGTTTTATTCTACATTCAGCACTTATATTCCACACCGTTACAGATTCATCAATTGCATATGCTGAACTCTACGGTAAAAACCCACTCAGTACTCCAAGCTTCTTTTATTTATGGAAGAAATTGCACCCTCTGGCATCTTCGTAGCTGCGATTCCAGAAACCTTTAACCCTATTTGTAACAGGTTCCTGGCTACCCCTATTTGTAACAGGGGGGGCGGATTCCGCCCCCCCCCCCCCCCCCCCCGGAGATCTCGAGATCTACCCGTCCGATTTTCACAAATGAAACGGTGTTTGGTTCCTCTCAACACGATCTACATTTGTAAATAATATATAACAAAATCTAAATTTTGGATAGGGGGGCAACAGGGGGGCAAAAACGACAAATTTTAGTGGTATTTTTGATCCAACATAGCTTTCATGTTTATCGACCGATTTTAACACAACTAATAGGAACCGATGGAGATTGAATTGGAAATTGATACATAACGGTGACGTTTGAAAATTCAAAAATCATAGGCGTGTGCAGGTCACTCAATATGGGGGTGCAGTAAATGCGTAATAAAACCATTTTTTTGGTGTTGTTTTTTTGATAAATGAAATGGTCTGTGATTGTGGCATTAGAAGAAAAAAACAGTTATAAATCATATTTTTTTGCCATAGGCGGTACCAGGTTAGTGAAAAAGGGAGGTCAAATTGGACAAAAAATATTAACCGCAGACAAGTTGCTACCCAGCACTATACATATGTTACTGATCGTATATAGTTCCTTTTTGCATGTTGTACTTCATCGTAGGCGTATACAGGATCCAAACTGGGGCGGCGCAAGACCTTTTGATAAGTATATTATCCGCTATTATGATACTAACTAGTCAACAGTGACTATTTCACTTACAACTTCAATTAACATTGCTTACCCCCCTTTTTACCCTACCTGGACTCGCCTATTATCTTATAATCGTTCGTAGAGTAGCCTGTGGTGCGTGTTTCATCCAAAAATTGCAGTATGTTATGTCATTGTACGCACATGCCTCTTAGTTTCCTTGCAATAATATGACCCCCTTTCTTCCATTCCTGAGCGCGCCTCTGCCAAAAATGACTTTATTCCCTTTTCTGGCCTCATATGTGCATATATCATTATAAGCTAAACGTCTATTACGCCGTTATCGCTGGCATATCGTCATCACCATGTCAGTCACCCCCTTTTCATGTGCCTGAACACGCCCCTGAAACTCTATAAGTAATAAATTATGCAAATAATGGAAGCAGAAGCTATCTTTTACATCTCGATAGCTATAAATGTCCCTTACATTGCTCTATTGGCTTCCCGCCAAACATTGAATACTTCCTGGAAACCCCCCTTTTTCAAGCCCCTGAAACCGCCTCTGCCATGTAATTTTTATGATATTTCAATAACATCAACTAATATACACTTGTTGTAATCACCGTAAACAGATGTAACTCCTTCATACTTGAGGAAGTTAGGAAGAAACTGTGAAGATCGCATTTCCGTATTATCGCCAAATGTCGCCTCCGAACCCACCCAAAACTGTGCTCTGGAACCGCCTCTGTTCAGGTTAAGAACTCAAAATTTTGACTCCAAATGCGGTATTCAATTCTATGAAAAGTCCCAAAATTTAATGGGCCTGCTCACAGCCGTTCTGGAGATATCTGCGAAAAACATGAGGGGGGGGGGGGGGGCGGAATCCGCCCCCCCCCCCCCCCTGTTACAAATAGGGTTAAAGGGATTATACGGGTTTCCGACCTGAAAGTAAATGCACTCTTTTGCAGTTGTATGAGCTTTAAACACGTTTAAGACATATAACAGGGACCTCAATGCTCATTTAGTCCATTATTTCAGAAATTATCAGCGTTAAAACTTGGGCGTTTTTCGAGACTAGTATCAGATAACGAGTACTTGATCGGCACTACTGTCCACCACTTTTATCTTAAGATTAATTTTAGAGTTTTGAATTATCTGCAAGTCCTACACTGGATCACAAAATTTTTATGCAATTCAAAACTGACGGGACTTTGTATTACTACACACTGTTCGTTGAAGTTTTGTGTTTTTGTGGTTTTCTTTTCTCTGGCCTTTAGCGTTGAGAATTTGGTGGTGGCGTATTAATTGTTTAGCATGAAAATTCATGAAAAAATATAGAACTTTATGGGAAAACTAGGTAACTGCTGCTGTCGTTGGAACAAAACAAGTTTATTTTCTTTCAAATATTGCTTATTTTACCAGAAATATGCCATACGTGAGGTGTTTGTATTAGCATAAAAGAGATGACTGGCTCTGCCTCAGCCGGTCCTGCAGAAAATACGCGGTGGCATCACCGCGCACTTTGGAATGTCCTTACGTGCAGAAGAGGTAATTTCCAGAAAAATGTGGCTACCGTGGGACTTCTACCAGCTTTGTAAGTACGTTTTACTATGTAACTCAATTATTCTGGGAAAACCCGTATAATCTCTTTAATACATAAACGCCTTTGCGTGCTTTTTACATCGCATGGATTCGGACGTGTTGTCTGATTGGTGTAGTAAGCCGTGATCGATTGTTGGCGCCCCCTCTGATCGCCTGGACAGACACTGGAGGAGGCCTCGGCGGTGACCAGTTGTGTGCGCTGTCTGCCGGCCGAGACGAGTGCGCTGGACACCTCCCCGAACGCGCTGCTGCACCGGCACGCGCTCTACTGGCAGCACCCGTGGCTGCCGTGGCTGCAGCTGTTCCCACGCCTGCAGCGCCGGCCGGCCGGGCCGCGCAGTCTGTTCGTCGACGCAGCCATGCAGGACATGCTGAGGACAGAGTGGTGAGAACGGGCAGCGACCGCAGCAGATGGGGTCAGAGCAGCCACCACCAGCGACCGCAGCAGATGGGGTCAGAGCAGCCACCACCAGCAACCGCAGCAGATGGGGTCAGAGCAGCCACCACCAGCGACCGCAGCAGATGGGGTCAGAGCAGCCACCACCAGCGACCGCAGAAAATGGGGTCAGAGCAGCCACCACCAGCGACCGCAGCAGATGGGGTCAGAGCAGCCACCACCAGCGACCGCAGAAAATGGGGTCAGAGCAGCCACCACCAGCGACCGCAGAAAATGGGGTCAGAGCAGCCACCACCAGCGACCGCAGAAAATGGGGTCAGAGCAGCCACCACCAGCGACCGCAGCAGATGGGGTCAGAGCAGCCACCACCAGCGACCGCAGAAAATGGGGTCAGAGCAGCCACCACCAGCGACCGCAGAAGATGGGGTCAGAGCAGCCACCACCAGCGACCGCAGCAGATGGGGTCAGAGCAGCCACCACCAGCGACCGCAGCAGATGGGGTCAGAGCAGCCACCACCAGCGACCGCAGAAAATGGGGTCAGAGCAGCCACCACCAGCGACCGCAGAAGATGGGGTCAGAGCAGCCACCACCAGCGACCGCAGCAGATGGAGTCAGAGCAGCCAACACCAGCGACCGCAGCAGATGGGGTCAGAGCAGCCACCACCAGCGACCGCAGAAAATGGGGTCAGAGCAGCCACCACCAGCGACCGCATACCGCGAGAAGAGCTACATATTCTAACCACCTGAGGCCGTGACATAACCTATGACACGTAAGACTGAACCCTTCGCCCAGCTGCAGCCCCAGTCGTCACCACCTACCGGAGACCGCGCTGAGCGCGGCGGCGAGAAACACCCAGGCTTGCATGGTGAGCGGCTGACTGCGGTGGCTGCGTACGGGCCTGGAGCGACTCTGGTCACTGCCGAGAAGCTGGCCCGGCGGCGCTCTTTATTCGCCCGGCGACGCGTGGGCCTCACGCACGTCCGCCCCCGCAGTGCGGCCCAGTCAAAATGTCAGCGGCGTGCGGCCAGCGACCTGGTGACAGACGCGGCGGCTCTGATCGGATACAGCGCGGCTCTGATCCGGCGCCGATATGGGCCTCAGCTACTCACCGGCAGAGCACAGCCGCCGCTGCCGCAGGCTGCCATCCCGTCGGCCTGACAGCGAGGCGGGGCGCCGGCCGGTGCTACAGGGCCGCAGGCAGGTCCACCGCCGGCCGCGACCAGTGGCCGGTAGGGATGGTGCCCACTCTGCTTCCGCCGTCGCCGCTGTTGCAGCAGCAGTAGCACCAGCTGATGCTGCTGCTGATGATGATGTTGCTGCTGATGATTGCGGTGTGCTCCAGAACGTCGGCGGCTGCTGAGATGGCCGAGTCCATGCGACGCCTTTACAGCGGCCATGCGTTAGTTCAAAATCGTAGGAAGATGAGAAACATGTTTACATGTGTTTTAGAGTTCGAAGATTTCCACGGGGCCGTCGCTCGGAAAGTGGGAGGAGCTTGTGTGTGTGTGTGTGTGTGTGTGTGTGTGTGTGTGTGTGTGTGTGTGTGTGTGTGTGTGTGTGTGTGTGTGTGTGTGTGTGTGTGTGTGTGTGTGTGTGTGTGTGTGTGTGTGTGTGTGTGTGTGTGTGTGTGTGTGTGTGTGTGTGTGTGTGTGTGTGTGTGTGTGTGTGTGTGTGTGTGTGTGTGTGTGTGTGTGTGTGTGTGTGTGTGTGTGTGTGTGTGTGTGTGTGTGTGTGTGTGTGTGTGTGTGTGTGTGTGTGTGTGTGTGTGTGTGTGTGTGTGTGTGTGTGTGTGTGTGTGTGTGTGTGTGTGTGTGTGTGTGTGTGTGTGTGTGTGTGTGTGTGTGTGTGTGTGTGTGTGTGTGTGTGTGTGTGTGTGTGTGTGTGTGTGTGTGTGTGTGTGTGTGTGTGTGTGTGTGTGTGTGTGTGTGTGTGTGTGTGTGTGTGTGTGTGTGTGTGTGTGTGTGTGTGTGTGTGTGTGTGTGTGTGTGTGTGTGTGTGTGTGTGTGTGTGTGTGTGTGTGTGTGTGTGTGTGTGTGTGTGTGTGTGTGTGTGTGTGTGTGTGTGTGTGTGTGTGTGTGTGTGTGTGTGTGTGTGTGTGTGTGTGTGTGTGTGTGTGTGTGTGTGTGTGTGTGTGTGTGTGTGTGTGTGTGTGTGTGTGTGTGTGTGTGTGTGTGTGTGTGTGTGTGTGTGTGTGTGTGTGTGTGTGTGTGTGTGTGTGTGTGTGTGTGTGTGTGTGTGTGTGTGTGTGTGTGTGTGTGTGTGTGTGTGTGTGTGTGTGTGTGTGTGTGTGTGTGTGTGTGTGTGTGTGTGTGTGTGTGTGTGTGTGTGTGTGTGTGTGTGTGTGTGTGTGTGTGTGTGTGTGTGTGTGTGTGTGTGTGTGTGTGTGTGTGTGTGTGTGTGTGTGTGTGTGTGTGTGTGTGTGTGTGTGTGTGTGTGTGTGTGTGTGTGTGTGTGTGTGTGTGTGTGTGTGTGTGTGTGTGTGTGTGTGTGTGTGTGTGTGTGTGTGTGTGTGTGTGTGTGTGTGTGTGTGTGTGTGTGTGTGTGTGTGTGTGTGTGTGTGTGTGTGTGTGTGTGTGTGTGTGTGTGTGTGTGTGTGTGTGTGTGTGTGTCCAACGGCCGTATATTGGCACGTGGAGCCCAAACGGCTGGGCCGATTTCGACGCGGGTGGCACCGTTCGATGCGGCAAAACAGCGCACAGATGATGGTACCATTTTCGGGTCAACCGATGGCACGTGACACGTGCCAAGGTCCAAAGAATGAGCGCCAACATTTGTTTATTTTTTCGCCTGCTCAGGTCACACGGTTGGTGAAACAGACTTGATACTCGCAGGTCCGGTGCGCGTGCCGCACAGCACTGTGCCGCACAGCACTGAGGCACGCCGCCCAGTGGCGACTTGTGGTGAGCAGACTGGTTATTGATTCAACTTTTTTGGAACGATTCAATCATGATTCATTTGGAATCTGAATGATTCAATCACCGTTCGATTCACGGATACAATTTTGGGAATTGATTAATTCTGATTCAAAGAATCAAAACAAGTATTTTAATTGATTCACGTTTGATTCAACATTTGAATATATGAGGTGAATTTATGTCAAATCAATAAAAATGGAAACATGCATATATATGATCATTAAAACATTGGTACAGCAATAGTATTTCAGTATAATTGAATAGCAGCTGGAACAGCGAGCGAAGGCTCTCGCCCCTGCCGGCCGGCAGCCGCAGGCGGCAGTCACACACTGCAGCCAGCAGAGGCGCTTACAACCGGCAAGGCTTGGGTGGCATGTGACTAAGGGAGCTCTGGAAACCATCCCTTGCTGACATACGGAAATCGTAGGTTTGTTTATTGGGATATTGAAATCGTATTAGCTTTCTGAGGTCAAACTTTTATTCCTAATGTTGATTCCCAATGGCATTTCTGTGGTTTCAACATTCAAGCCCTCCCATGTCATCCATCTCGTGGGGATACTCTTCCCCTGCGTCGCAGCATCTCCTCCCTCTACCTCCGCTTAGGGTGTGGCAAGAGCAAACTCCATGAAATGGTACCTTCCCACATACCTTGACACTCCTGTGGCGCCCCCTATCTCTCACACCTGACACTCCTGTGGCGCCACCTACCTCTCCTGTGGCGCCACCTACCTCCCACACCTGACACTCCTGTGGCGCCCCCTGCCCTCACATACACCTGACACTCCTGTTGCGCCACCTGCCTTCCACACACCTGCCACTCCTGTGGCGCCCCATGCCTTCACATACATCTGCCACTCCTGTCGTGCCACCTATCTTCCACACCTGACACTCCTGTGGCGCCACCTACCTCCCACTCATGTAGCGCCCCTACCTCCCACACCTGTGGCGCCCCCTACTTCCCATACCTGACACTCCTGTGGCGCCACCTACCTCCCACACCTGACACTCCTATGGTGCCCCCTGCCCTCACATACACCTGACAGTCCTGTTGCGCCACCTGCCTTCCACACACCTGACACTCCTGTGACGCCCCCTACCTCACACACCTGACACTCCTGTGGTGCCACCTACCTCCCACACCTGACACTCATGTGGCGCCAACTACCTCCCATACCTGACATTTTTCTGGAAATTACCTCTTCTGCACGTAAGGACATTCCAAAGTGCGCGGTGATGCCACCGCGTATTTTCTGCAGGACCGGCTGAGGCAGAGCCAGTCATCTCTTTTATGCTAATACAAACACCTCACGTATGGCATATTTCCGGTAAAATAAGCAATATTTGAAAGAAAATAAACTTGTTTTGTTCCAACGACAGCAGCAGTTACCTAGTTTTCCCATAAAGTTCTATATTTTTTCATGAATTTTCATGCTAAACAATTAATACGCCACCACCAAATTCTCAACGCTAAAGGCCAGAGAAAAGAAAACCACAAAAACACAAAACTTCAACGAACAGTGTGTAGTAATACAAAGTCCCGTCAGTTTTGAATTGCATAAAAATTGTGTGATCTAGTGTAGGACTTGCAGATAATTCAAAACTCTAAAATTGATCTTAAGATAAAAGTGGTGGACAGTAGTGCCGATCAAGTACTCGTTATCTGATACTAGTCTCGAAAAACGCCCAAGTTTTAACGCTGATAATTTCTGAAATAATGGACTAAATGAGCATTGAGGTCCCTGTTATATGTCTTAAACGTGTTTAAAGCTCATACAACTGCAAAAGAGTGCATGCATTTACTTTCAGGACGGAAACCCGTATAATCCCTTTAACCCTATTTGTAACAGGGGGGCGGATTCCGCCCCCCCCCCCCCTCATGTTTTTCGCAGATATCTCCAGAACGGCTGGGAGCAGGCCCATTAAATTTTGGGACTTTTCATAGAATTGAATACCGCATTTGGAGTCAAAATTTTGAGTTCTTAACCTGAACAGAGGCGGTTCCAGGGCACAGTTTTGGGTGGGTTCGGAGGCGACATTTGGCGATAATACGGAAATGCGATCTTCACGGTTTCTTCCTAACTTCCTCAAGTATGAAGGAGTTACATCGGTTTACGGTGATTGCAACAAGTGTATATTAGTTGATGTTATTGAAATATCATAAAAATTACATGGCAGAGGCGGTTTCAGGGGCTTGAAAAAGGGGGGTTTCCAGGAAGTATTCAATGCTTGGCGGGAAGCCAATAGAGCAATGTAAGGGACATTTATAGCTATCGAGATGTAAAAGATAGCTTCTGCTTCCATTATTTGCATAGTTTATTACTTATAAGAGTTTCAGGGGCGTGTTCAGGCACATGAAAAGGGGGTGACTGACATGGTGATGACGATATGCCAGCGATAACGGCGTAATAGACGTTTAGCTTATAATGATATATGCACATATGAGGCCAGAAAAGGGAATAAAGTCATTTTTGGCAGAGGCGCGCTCAGGAATGGAAGAAAGGGGGTCATACTATTGCAAGGAAACTAAGAGGCATGGGCGTACAATGACATAACATACTGCAATGTTTGGATGAAACACGCACCACAGGCTACTCTACGAACGATTATAAGATAATAGGCGAGTCCAGGTAGGGTAAAAAGGGGGGTAAGCAATGTTAATTGAAGTTTTAAGTGAAATAGTCACTGTTGACTAGTTAGTATCATAATAGCGGATAATATATATCAAAAGGTCTTGCGCCGCCCCAGTTTGGATCCTGTATACGCCTACGATGAAGTACAACATGCAAAAAGGAACTATCTACGATCAGTAACATATGTATAGTGCTGGGTAGCAACTTGTCTGCGGTTAATATTTTTTTCCCAATTTGACCTCCCTTTTTCACTAACCTGGTACCGCCTATGGCAAAAAAATATGATTTATAACTGTTTTTTCTAATGCCACAATCACAGACCATTTCATTTATCAAAAAACAACACCAAAAAAATGGTTTTATTACGCATTTGCTGCACCCCCATATTGAGTGACCTGCACACGCCTATGATTTTTGAATTTTTAAACGTCACCGTTATATATCAATTTCCAATTCAATCTCCATCGGTTCCTATTAGTTGTATTAAAATCTGTCGATAAACATGAAAGCTATGTTGGATCAAAAATATCACTAAAATTTGTCGTTTTTGCCCCCTGTTGCCCCCCTATCCAAAATTTATATTTTTTATATTAGTTACAAATGTAGATCGTGTTGAGAGGAACCAAAAACCGTTTCATTTGCGAAAATTGGACGGGTAGATCTCGAGATCTCCGGGGGGGCGGAATCCGCCCCCCCCCCCCCCCTCCTGTTACAAATAGGGGTAGCCAGGAACCTGTTACAAATAGGGTTGAAGGTTTCTGGAATCGCAGCTACGAAGATGCCAGAGGGTGCAATTTCTTCCATAAATAAAAGAAGCTTGGAGTACAGAGTGGGTTTTTACCGTAGAGTTCAGCATATGCAATTGATGAATCTGTAACGGTGTGGAATATAAGTGCTGAATGTAGAATAAAACAAATCTACCAAAAATAAAGAAACGAAACTGCAAATATTTGCCCGGTCCTCGTCCCACTTGATGTCATCAAAGAATACAAAACTAAAGACACGCTAATCACTTAAAACAAGTGCATGTCTCTGTCATTTTGAAATGAAATTGAGATGAAGCAACAATTTTGTAATGGTATTGCTACGATAGATGTGGTGGTAAAAGCCAGAGTCGGAGTCATTGAGACGAATGCTATATTTGCGAAAACATTTTAGTGGAGCTAAATTTCACAGCTCAAATGCATGTTTCGCCTCAACCTTTCTCGTTGTCTAAGCGCATCATCACGCGTCGATATCGCGCTGAGTTTTCGCCGGGCGCTTTCGTTCCGGAGAAATTAAATGCGGCGGCAGTAATAAGGACTAGAGCTGCAATATTTATGTACCACCGTTTCACACCCCGATAACTTTTTAGAAAGATACAGTATTTATGCGGTATTTTTTAGGGGAGAGAATGCCAATGCAACAGTAATGACAGCGTCGGTATACACGGTAATCTTAAAGCGGGCGTCGCAGGAGCTTCCATATGTCGTAGAAGAAAAAAATCAGAGATAACCTAATCTAACCTAACCTATCCTTACCTACCACCTAGTACCTACCACCTACCACCTACCACCTACCACCTACCACCTACCACCTACCACCTACCACCTACCACCTACCACCTACCACCTACCACCTACCACCTACCACCTACCACCTACCACCTACCACCTACAATCTACCACCTACAATCTACAACCTACAACCTACAACCTACACTTCCATTTTCGTAAAAGTCTCTAGATTCGACATATGGAAGCTCCTGCGACGCCAGCTTTAAGATAACCGTATACACTATACATATTGCCAGTATTTTTTTTTAGCGGTGTGGTGTGGTGCCGGTATGGACAATATTGCAACTCTAATAAGGACTTCATTGCCCATTTCCAAAATAAGTGGAAGGTGATTATATCATACATGCTGTTTCTAGCGGTGAAGTAATAACCATGGTGTTCTGCATATATTGTATCGCACAAGCATCGCCAGACAATTTTGAGTGATTGGGGAAACCAGTGGTTTGAGGAAGTCAGTCAAGGGTTTGGGAGGGCTGTTTATACAGAGCAATCTTGCGAACCTTGGAGTGTCCAGCACCCCCACCCCCCCCCCCCCCCCAACCAATACACAATTACTAAGAAAACCGCCCCATCCACCCCCACCGAGTCTAGCTGCCTCATCTACCGTTGATCCCTGGCACCGTCACTGCTCACTTCCCTCGTTTATTGTAGATAGTCGTCACAATAAGTATACAAGTTGGTGACTTGTAGACTACAAGTCGTGTCATTCGGTCATTTATCGCGTATCTACGGCCTAAGTGCTTATAATATTTCACATCCTAGCTCGTAGTTACTTAGAACAATGTTGGCAATAATGTTTCTTGCATTGCCTGCAATGTGAATATGGTTCAATTAATTTAGCATTGCGCCATGTTTCAAACGACATGACTGCAAGTGCAATGACCCCATCATTGCCTTGTCACACCTGGTATGGTACCCATCATAATCAATTCACATAGCCAAATTTTCCTCCGCTGGTAGGTATGCATACTCGTACGCACATGGTACTCTCATACTGGACTCCGGTTATATGTTGCTAATCCTCGGAAAATTGAACTGTAGATAGCAAAACAGACGACTAGACCTGCCTATTTACCTGCATGTTTGCCAAGGTATATGTACCTAACATATATGCAGGTTTGTCCGTTCTCTGCCACCTGAGGCTGCCCCCCCCCCCCACTTTTCAAAACGTTCCTACGCCCATGGTAGCATCGTACAGATGCACACACCCACGCACACACCACGCATTGGCGGTATGTCGCACCACGTCCGTATGTGGGGCACCGCCGAGGCCTTAGTTCAAGTGACCATGCTGGTTGAGCAGGATATTTGTCATTCATTGGTGTGTGTGTGTAGGGTGGGGGGCAAGGGTCAAGGCTAATGGCGTGGGTATTTTAGCCACGCAATATATACGATCATCTGTTTGCATCAAGGTAGACAATTATATAGTTTTGTGTTAAAGAACAGCATGTCAACAGCTATGATGGGAATATAGCAGAACAGCTGGTTTGAGTACCTGGGTGTAGAGTAGGCAACTTGCATCAGCATGGTAGTTATTGGGTCCGCTGCTATCTAAATACATATTGTGAAAAATACTGTTATTTTCAATGTAACTTGGAAAGAAACAAAACAAAACATACTTAAATTGGTTGAGCTATGCCTTTGAATGCTTACATTGATCTGGTACAAGCAAAATATAAGCTTTGGCTCATTGGAGTTTTTGCCACTTTTTCAATTTGTTGCCACCAGGGTTTTTTGCCAGCTGGTTTTAACCGGTAAAAAGCAATGGAAACAACATGTTTTGCCAGCCATTGCCATTCCTGGTGAGAGGTGACGGCTCGGCGCCGCCAGCTGCATAGGCCGCAGCGGTCACGGCACCAGACGGGGCTGGTGTTGTTGATGCTCGGCAAACGGGTCCGCCCGGATACCGTGCCCTGGAGACTGCCCAGCTACTACCGGCCGCAATCCCAGCCAAGGCACACACGTATGTGAAGCTCATGTGTTTATGTCGAGCTTATCTTCACGCTCCCTCGCAACAACGCCAGACGAGCAACCGTGACCTTTGGAAATGTCATGAACCTTGCAAATGTCGTGACCTTTGCAAATGTCGTGGCATTTGCCTGAGCATCACTGTGGTGTACACATATATTCATTTGTATTGGTTATATTGAGAAAGATTGTGGCTGACGACATTGTTCTGTCAGCTTCTGGAATAGAATAATTGTGATTTTACTTTACCTTGCCGTATGGAGGTTCATAGCGAATCAATTCACATCTTCGTGTCTAAAAACTATGTAGATGCAAACACATATAATTAAAAGTATTTGAAACATAGGGTCGACTCACACTACGCGACGCGACTGACGCGACTGCCGCAGCGTCGGCTAATCAAATCGATTAAAGTGAGTGTCTACTGACATCGCTTATTTGTTTTTTTTGACACTGGTTTATAGAACATAATTTTCTGAATCGAATCACGCCTTTCATTTCTCCAGATTCACACTAGTTGCTGAGATATTCCAAAGACCCCAGGATCTGGCGGCTGATAGTAAAAAGTTATCGGGTAGACCCCAGAGGGCTTATCACTACTAGAAGCATTGATAATATCGCAATATTGATACAAATTTGCTAGCATATCGTTAGCGCCGGCCAATAGCATTTCGACAAAACAGCTCGTGAGCGCTGATAGCAGCAGCCGAACAGAACCTCGACGGCCATTTTGCTTTTCGACGGTTTGTTAACATTGTTCGTATATATTGTATATTGTCTTAGGCGCGCTGTTTTACATACCATCTTCTTGCCTCTGATTACCTTCACTATAGTGGCGATCGTTTGATCGATATCGAAACAAAACATAAGCAAAAACAATATTAGTGAAAATTCAACTAAATGGGCCCAGATGTGAATTTCATTGTATCCAACAATCCAACCAATAGCTACTTAGGTAAGTATTACAAATATTGTTGACATTCCAAAACAGTAAACACACTCCCTTTAAGAACAGTATTATCTTACTCGAGGGAAGTGACAGGAAGCATCGATCCATCTTGACGCGCGAACAGACGCAAGAAGCAGGCCGTTGTCATCCCAATACCTATAAGCTGTTCAATAAATGCCCCCTGTGACGTCACCGGATCATTACTTTTTGGATCCCTGTGAGTTTCCTTGTCATTAATATGAAACTTGATACTGTCTAACATGCATTATTGATGATGTACTTTACATGTATGTCACTTGCGAAGTAGTGTTTCATATATTTAGCTTGCTATGCTGGATATAAGGTTGCCCTCGGTGACGTCATGACAGATTTTGCGCAGCAGGGACGGTTCTACCTGAGCCTTGTTCACGACGCCTGCTGGCGGGCTGACTGCTGCTGCCTACTGCTGTCAAAACGTATCGACCAATCAGCGTGGACTAGTGGGGGGAAGGGATGTGGGGAGGAGTACGGTGTATGATGTCATACCTCTGCTGCCTCCTGCTGTCGCTGCTGCCGGAAAATCGCGTCAGCCGGGCAGCAGATAACACAAATTGGCGCACGCGGCAATTTCCAAACGTGAAGTGTCGATAAACAACCAACAATCTCCAAGCGAAAAGCTTGAAGCGAAGATGGATATGGAGTAAGTCTGCGATAATTTTAGTTTACTGTTTATGTTGGTATTAGGTACCATAAGTCAGGCTTCCAAATTTATCGTAGCAAGTACACCAGATATGTATCGTGAATCGACAGCATTTGTGTTCAAGTAGTAATGGCCGGCGATGACGTAGGTTGGTGTGTGCTGCCGTTTTGGGCAGCCGTGGGCAGCCCGTCAGCAGGAGCTCGTGAACAAGGCTCCGTTTATGGGGCCTTGCGCAAGCAGTAGAATGAAGCTCTGCTTTTCGCAACAGGACGCGGAGGGCCACGGATACCGAGCAACACTTTCTATTGAATGAGCCGAATTATACATTATTGGGGAAAATAATGATTACATAGGGAACAACGACCGTCAGAAAAACCATCTCGATAGTATTAAGCAGAATAATTATGCAATTAGATAAGACAAATAATAGTTATGCTTACTTGACCGGCAAATAATTGTCAGCAGCTGCAGTTCGCATGGCGTCGCGTTGCTAGGCTGTCGCACGGTTGTCTATTACCCTGGTCGCACGGGCATCTATTGTAATGTAAACTTGCGATAAGCAGACACCTAAAAAGCAACAAATATCTGGCAAATACAAATACAGCTGGAAATATAATTTTAACCGAGCCTAACATCCAAGCCTGACCAAACATGACCCAGTTGAATTTGTATTCGTCGCGTCAGTTGCGAGACCGTCGAGCGGCTGTCGCGTCGCTCGAAAATCGCGTAGTGTGAGTCGACCCATGAACATAGTTCACACGTCACAAACCGAACCGAACCGAACCGGAGATATTCTGCCTTGGTTGCGCTAAATCAGCAATGGGAACCGACCACGGTGCTTTAATATGGTAACACGGGCAACACTGCCCCCTTGGGTATTTTCCTTATTTCTCGACATGTATGCATGGTATCAAAGCGCTTTTACTTTCATTGTTTAACACGATAATTTTCTTGCGATTTGTTCAAATATGAAGTTTCGAAGTCGCAGGATGTATACGTACAAGAGGCGGCAAGGCGAAACCTTGCATTTGCACGTGGTCACACTTGGATGGGAGAGTACCGCCCACGGGACCGTGCTCTAAGGCTAAGCGGCAAAGTGTGCAAATACCTGTGCGACGGTTGTTTGCATATATTTTATTTTGATTTACTCTAGTCGGTCTATGCATTGCAAACGGGAACGTCAAAAAGGACGTCAATCGCAGTCAAAAGGTCAAACGAGATCACTCCAGACCATTCAGTGCTGTCTATAGTTGTTAATGGGTAACCTAAGTCTCAACTCTCAAAAGTGGTTTAGAATAGCCATGCTTGTTGTATATGCTGCTCCTGTTAGGTAAATATCCATCATTGCGGAGGCCCGGTGACTTACAATGTTCAATGCTAGAGGGAGGGCTCAGCCTCCTACTCCAAAGCTGGAGAGCTCTAGCTTTCCTGTCTATCCCCAGCTTCCCACGTCATATTGAGACTAGAGTGCTCAATAAGGCTGGATTGTGACGTGGAGACTCCCAGTTTGCGGGTAACTCGTGGATAACTTACCCACCAACTCCGTTACCCGCGGGTAGCTGCCCACAAACTTTTACCCGGCTACTTCCATTCGAAGGTAAGTTGCGGGCAGCTACCCGCGGGTAAATATTTAAATTCCCACTTACCCACCAGTTTAAAATGCACCCTGGTCAGCTGATCAATGTAAACAAAGGTATAACATGGTCGATTTTAGGCGCAATGGTCGATTTTAGGCGCAATGCGCCTAAACCGTCATTGCTACGCACGATGTGTGAACTGCTGCGGTCTTGACATGCAATGGCGCCCTCAAGGAGTGCAACGAAGTCCAGCCTATTCTCAAAGGGCACACTGTACTTCTCACAATCATAAAACTATGCGTTGCTATGTTCATATCATGTTGTATTGCGACGATTGACTCATAGTGTCATGGCTGGGCTCAACGCTCTGTTTTCCCACGGTCGCCCCGATGTCTCATCGGCGCCAGAAAGCAGGAATTCTGCCCAGGGCCCGAAAGTGACCACCATTTTCAAAATGATCACCATGATCTTGTTTTGCCCCCCCCCCCCCCTGGTTCTTCGGCAATATCATCAGAGCGCGTAGGAATAATGACTTGAAACTTTGAGTACCTCTAATTTAACATATAGAGCACATCTATATCAGAATGTTGTGTTATTGTTATGTCAGGTCAGGTCACAGTGACGCCATGATCTGACATGACCTGACCTTGACTTTACCGGAAGCTTGCAAGGTAAATGGCCAATATGAGTATCATTCGAACGACCGTGAGCCAGCAAATACAATGGTACTATTTTTGCAAGCACTTGCAAGCCTATTTTATTTTGACCTGACCTAATATGACCTGTTCATGCGAAACCAGGAATTGCGTGATTGGATGATAGAGGGCAGGGCCTGCGCAACAAGCTATGCTTAGCGTATGGCCTGACATCGGAAATCCATCCATTCAAAAGGTTCGGACTAAATTTATTAGAAAAAAACAGGTTTCCACTGTTCAGCTCCGGGGTGTGAAATTCTGACACTATAATTGGCTTTGTGACGTCATTGTGACCTGGCCAGACATGGAGTTGACACAAAATGTTATCCACACATGGCCTATGTATTCATTTGAAGATATCGAAAGTTTCAAGTCGCTATCGTCACGCGTTTGTGTGATATCGCCGAAAAAGGGGGGGGGCACAACAACAAAAAACACCAGCGTCTCGCGGGTTAACTGGCAGTGGCCGGTGAATGATTTTAAAGGGAAATATTCATCTTTTGATCTACTTTTCTGCATTATATGCATCGTGTATGGTATCAAATTGATCGTGTCTCAATTAAAAAATTAAATCACAAGTTTGTATATTTCAATCTTTTGGGGGGGGGAAATTTAACAAACAAGTACATATACTTCTTTCGGAGTTCATAATCGGTGTTTTCCCTTCACTATTTGGAAGCGCGACATATCTGACTTTTCTTTCATTTGATACCATCTCTGATTGGTCCCTGAAACAAATCACCGACACTAAATAGGTCGCCGTTGCGTGCCCAAATGAACTTCCGATTTCATTGTCAGTTTTGCCATTGTTTGTTGAATTTGTTTTTGCTTAAATTATTATTTTTCATGATAAGCTAAAGCACAGTGTTGTATACAGCCAGAGGCAAAACTATACAAAACGCCTAATGTTGAAAACAAATGAACCAATTTTCACAAATTGAGGGTCGCAACCACTAACTAGGCCGTCGTGGCGTGCCCAAGTTAACTGCTAATTTGATTACCTTATGATTCAATGTTTGTTGATTGTTAAGGATATTAGGGCACATAATCACAATAGACAGAGGTCAAGACATATTTCCCATACAATTTTGTCAAAAAACAATACGAAACAAGCCCGGAATTCGAAAGTATTTACCAAGTACTTGCAAGTACTGGTCGTTATAAGCGTAGATCGCTTATCAACTACGACTTGAAATATCTCTCGGTAGGAATTGTTTTATGCAAAATGTGATAAATTTACGATATATTTTGGTCTCTTCTATCGATTTCAAGTAATGACTTCATTTTTGTGGAAAAAAGGTGAATATTTCCCTTTAACGCTATTTGTAACATACTCCTGGCTACCCCTATTTGTAACGGGGGGGGGGGCGGATTCCGCCCACCGGAGATCTCGAGATCTACCCGTCCGATTTTAAAAAATGAAACGATGTTTGGTTCCCCTCAACACGATCTACATTTCTAAATAATAAAACAAAATCTAAATTTTTGTTAGGCGGGCAACAGGGGGGCAAAAACTACAAATTTTAGTGGTATTTTTGATCCAACATAGCTTTCATGTTTATCGACCGATTTTAACACAACTAATACGAATCGATAGAGATTGAATTGGGAATTGATATATGATGGTGGCGTTTTAAAATGCAAAAATCATAGGCGTGTGCAGGTCACTCAATATGGGGGTGAAGTAAATGCGTAATACAACTATTCTTTATGTTTTTTTTATTAATGAAATGGTATGTGATTATAGCATTAGACAAAACAGTTATAAATCATATTTTTTTGCCTTAGGCGGTACCAGGTTAGTAAAACAGGGAGGTCAAATTGGGAAACAAATATTAACCGCAGACAAGTTGCTACCTAGCACTATAAATATGTTACTGATCGTAGATAGTTCCTTTTTGCATGTTGTACTTCATCATAGGCGTATCTAGGATCCCAACTGGGGCGGCGCAAGACCTTTTTATAAGTATATTATCCGCTATTATGATACTAACTAGTCAACAGTGACTATTTCACTTACAACTTCAATTAACATTGCTTACCCCCCTTTTACCCTACCTGGACTCGCCTAATATCTTATAATCGTTCGTAGAGTAGCCTGTGGTGCGTGTCTCATCCGAAAACTGCAGTATGTTATGTCATTGTACGTCCATGCCTCTTGGTTTCCTTGCAATAATATGTCCCCCTTTTTCCATTCCTGAGCGCGCCTCTGCAAAAAAAAATGACTATTCCCTTTTCTGGCCTCATATGTGCATATATCATTATAAGCTAACCGTCTATTGCGCCGTTATCGCTGGCATATCGTCATCACCATGCCAGTCACCCCCCTTTTCATGTGCCTGAACACGCCCCTGAAACTCTATATGTAATTAATTATGCAAATAATGGAAGCAGAAGCTATCCTTTACATCTTGATAGCTATAAATGCCCCTTACATTGCTCTATTGGCTTCCCGCCAAGCATTGAATACTTCCTGGACCCCCCCCCCCCTTTCAAGCCCCTGAAACCGCTTCTGCCATGCAATTTTTATGATATTTCATTAACATCAACTAATTTTCACTTGTTGCAATCACCGTAAACCGATGTAACTCCTTCATACTTGAGGCAGTTAGGAAGAAACCGTGAAGATCGCATTTCCGTATTATCGCCAAATATCGCCTCCGAACCCTCCCAAAACTCTGCCCTGGAACCGTCTCTGTTCAGGTTAAGAACTCAAAATTTTTACTCCAAACGCGGTATTCAATTTTATGAAAAGTCCTAAAATTTAATGGGCCTGCTCCCAGCCGTTCTAGAGATATCTGCGAAAAACATGAGGGGGGGGGGGGCGGAATCCGCCCCCCCCCCCCTATTACAAATAGGGTTAATACACTTTTGTTTTGGACCTATTATCACAATTTAAATAACGCATTGAAATGAATGGTACAACACAAGAAGCAATATCCGTTCTCACTCTAAATTAAACATCTGATCCACGAGCCACGGGTGCTGAAATAAATTATCTGTCACACAGAACCAGACTGGTGTAGGTATCAAGGTGCCAGGGTGGCGGCGCGGCGCGCTTTACGTAGGTGCCTGTGTTTCACGCGATTCAATGTTACCAAATGGGTCGATCAAACCGGCTGAAAATTGGATCACTGGATCACTGGACTCGTACAAAGTTGAATTATTGACCAAATTGATTCCTCGAACCATTTTAAAGCCAAAATAATATCAAGGAAAAGCTACCCACCACCTGCAGCTGATTATAATCCACAGTTGTCACTTTCCAGATCTACCGGTATGATTGCTGCTTCCCAGGGGGCGGTGTTTTACCCTACTTTCCATCGATTAATGTCACGTATCATTGTGAACTCTGTCTGAATGCTCCGATGGAACTCTGTTTTACACTCTGCACCTTTGTATGTGTGTGCCAACTGCGAGGGGACTCATGCAATGTCGCATGTAAGTCACATGTAATGTCGACATTTTGGCGGAGAACGATCAATCCCAGATGGCAGTGACATCTGGTGACAAACCACTGCGATGGCGCGTTTGGCAGAGGCGTCCATGTTGGGTGTGGTAGGTCTTTGGATCAAGGCTGGCCTTTGACAAACAGTCTCTTCCTCGACCGGTTCCTTTCGAGATACGCGACTGGAGTGCATTCGCCCAATCATGGTATTAACGCAGTACCAGCCAACGCCGGCTGCTGTCGGGACACTGCAGCGTGGTCCGTCTCAAAACGGCTCGTTCGGTCCGGTGACATGTCCCGAGGGCGCGGCATCGTTTCATGTGCCGGAGTAGTCGGCTGATTCGCCGAGCCGGAGCTATTTGGATACTATTTGGATATCCCCAGTAAGAGAACAAACGTCACAGCTGAGGTTACTGAAGGAAGCGTGCGGTCATCACTGTCCCGCTAGGTGGGTGTCATAATTCTCGTACCGCTGCCATCTATGTTTATTGTTTACTAACAGAATAAGTATGTGGAATTGTGCAGCTAACGACAAAAGCCTAGATCGTGCTTCATACATAAGCTAAAAGGAGGCGGGGTGACGCTGGGAGCGTCACATCACACCTGTTTGTTTGTTTATTTGTAATCAAGTAGAGAAACAACGTAAACAAAATTAAATAATAGGATCGGTGCAAAAGTCCAAAGGACTTAAATCACGGCACCTCTCCTAACATAAGCGTGAGACAAGTGACACGACCGCCGGAAAGAGAAATCAGAGGTTAATCGGTCGCAGCGCCAGCCGCCGCCGCCGCCGCCGCCGCCGCCGCCGCCCGCCGCCCGCCGCCCGCCGCCCGCCGCCGCCTTATTCCTTCTATTACGTGGTCCTGGAAGAGCCCCGCGAGCACCCGACCGTCGTCGCTGTGAATGTTGTGTCCATGCGTCAGTGTGTGTAGAATGTCTGTTTTTGGTAGTCGGGTAAAATCAGGACCTAATAATTGTGTTAGCTGCCGAAGAAGCTTGGTCCTCAAATCTTGAAAAAGTGGACAGTGGAAAATAAAATGCTGCAAGGTCTCTGATTTGTGGCCGCATAAACAACTTGGAGAAGAAAGTCTTTGCGTTTGATAAAGATGAGCGTTGAGCTGAAGGCTCTACGTTCTTATTTGGGTGTGATGTGTTTCCGAGTTTTGAGCCGAATGAGAAGTATGTAGGGGGTTTGGTAGTTCCGAACAGATCCGCGATGCCTTTCATTGATACTTTTGTGTGAAGGCTGTGTTCGAAGTGTTTATGGCAGTGTGTTCCATTTGCGGGTAGTGTTTGGGATGAATGATCGTTGGAAGGATGTTGTTCTGTAGGCGGGGAGTGTTAGTGTTCTAGAGTTTCTGAGTGTCCTTCCAATGTTGTGAACTCGTGACTGTGGGAGTATCTGTCTTATGTATTCTGGTTGCTGGTGTGGTGTGTTTGTGAGCCTGTGAAAGAACAGCTGTTTGTGCATTGTTCGTCGTGTCTTGAGTGTCCCATCCCAGGTCTTGTCTCAGTTTGTCTGTCGATGTTCTGAGTGAGGTCCCTGTCACCAGTCTCGCCGCACGGCTCTGTACCTTTTCTAGTCGCAATTCGTCTTGTAAGGTAATGTGTCCGTCAAAAACAATGTCACAATAGTCAAAGTGTGGTCTTACGTAGGTTGTGTATATGTGAGTGTGGTGCGATGTATGTGTTTGGCTACTGGATAGAGAGGGCTTAGTGCTATGTTTGCTTTTTTAATTATGTTATTCACATGTTTGTGGAATCTCAGGTCTTTTGAGAATGTGATGCCTAGGTGTTTATGTGCTTCAGTGTCTGGATAATTTTTTTTTTTTCCAGAGAAACGTATACTGGTGATGTGTGATGTGCTTTGTGGCTGAATGTCTGTTGAATTGTTTTGGAAGTGTTGCATTGAATTGCCCATTGTCTTGCGTATTCGTCAATGGCGTCAAGGTCGCGTTGAAGAGACTGTTGTACGGTGTCAATGTCTTCAGTCGTATGAGAGGCATACAGAGAAGTATCGTCTGCGTAGAAAATAATTACGTTAGTGACTTTTTCGGTGAGTCCGTCTTGGTACATAAGCGCAAGGAGAGGTCCCAGAACTGAGCCCTGAGGGCATCCAGCGTTGATAGTGTGTCGAGGAAAAGGCGTCTCCCACCCTCACCCGTTGTGTTCTGTCTGTCAGATATGATTTCAGCCATAGGAGGAGCGGGCCAGAAATAAGATACAACGTATAAAACCTGTGTGAAGCTTGTCAGCATGACGATGACAGCCGCCAACAGACATCACCGGCTTGGCGCTGATACTGATGCATTGGACACGCTCAGCGAGCAGTGATATCAACAGTCAATACAGGATTTTTTTTATAGAGTTTAGTGCTTGTGCGAGGAACATATTTGATATAATTAATAAACTAAAAAACATGACCTTTTCCTCGAAAATGTGAAAATCCAATGTTATCCAAATGTTATTATTATGTTGTGTTATTATATAAATGTTATTATTACAACATAATAATAACATTTGGATAACATTGGATTTTCACATTTTCGAGGAAAAGGTCATGTTTTTTAGTTTATTAATTATAACAGGATTTTTTATGTTTTATACGTTGTATTTTCAGGTCAGCTGCAGTTGAAAGCCATGTATGGCGTGTGTTTGTTTCCTTAGGTAGATAATATATGTTCATCAAATGATCTATGCATCTTAGTGTTGTATGTTTTCTCTTCCTCATTCTTTTAGTTGATCTCACCTTCGAAAGCTTACCGCTTATACCTTTAATATTCACCCGGTTGCCCTTTTTATTTGTTATTTGGACGTTTGCAGATGTAAGTTTGCTTCGATGTAATATCGTGTTTGTTTCCTCAAAATATCTTCCAACTTTCTTCCTTGAGTTGCTGATTTCCCCTCTCAGAGAGCTTTGAAAAGCCAGCGAAAACGACTTGTGAAAAATTGAAAAGCCTTAACCCTCGCCCAACGGGAGTTTTTTTCACCTTCGCCCTACCCCGGGGGGGGGGCTGACAGGCCCCCCTGTTAACTTCCAAACCAAGCCACTTAGAGCAATGCGGTAAGAACCAGCATGTTGCCTGTCATGAGAGGAATTTAACAGTATGCGATTTTTAGGTTTCAGGTCAACGGGTGACCTTCCAGGTCAAGTGAATGACCTCGGATTTACCACGTCCAGAACAGCGATTTTGCTCTTCAGAAAACCTCAAAATTAGAAATTGATAAATGTAAATAAAAAGGCATGCTTCTAGACCAGTTTTGGCTCAGAAATACAAAAAAGTAATTATTTGTTCGTATCTTGTCCAGAAATGTCAAAAAAAAGTTTATAAAAAAATGACTGCATCAGTTTCTTACACTTAGGAAGCCATCACTCAGTCAATAATGGAGATATTGCTTTGAAATTTGGTATGAGTATTGTCCATACTCAGTTCTCTCACATATATTCCGGTTTTTTTTAATATCTTTGAAAATTTTGATTTTGTGGGGATTTTTAAAAAAATTAGGGGTCAAAACCCCAAAATTTTGAAAATCCGAGATTGCCACTTTAAAGAGAATGCCTATTTGCATCTTTGGTGAATTGAGTTTGCAATTTGCTTTTAAACTCTGTTTTCTACGATTTTTCACATATTTTTCATTTTTTTACCAACATGACGTCATCAAAACATTATTATCTCCCAAAATGCTTAACGAATTTCAAATACATTTTTACAGCCTACGTATAATTGTTGTAACTCAGCTACCAAAAATTTCAGCAAGATGCACCCCATGTGCCAAAAGTTATTCAAGAAAAACATCATGGGGGGGCCTGTCAGGCGAGGGTTGACCATCGCCCTACGGGGTCCTAAAACGACCGCCCGGAGGTTTTTCTTGCATAACTTTTGAGACATGCGGCGCATCTTGCTGAAATTTTCAGTAGCTAAGTATACAAGAATTATACGTAAGTTGTAAAAATTTCATCGACATTTTTTTGAGAATTTTGGGAAATAATGATGTTTTGATGACGTCATGTTGGTGGAAAAACGATAAATGCTTGACAAATCGTAGAAAACCACGATTTGAGTTTTGAAGAGTTTTGAGGCAAATTGGAAACGCAATTAAGCAAAGATATAAAATATCATTTTCTTTCAAATGGCAATCTCTTATTTTGAAATTTTGTGTTTTTGACCCCCAAAATGAACAAAAACTGATTTTTTTGGGAGGAAAAATCACCACAAAACCAAATTTCAAAGAAAAATCTCAATTGTTGACTGAGTGATGGCTCCCTAAGTGTAAGAAATTCATGACGTCATTTTGTTAAATAACTTCTTTATACTTTTTTGGGCCAGATACGAATAAATAACTACCTTTTCTGTAATTCTGAGGCAAGACTGGTCTAGGAACATGCCATTTTATTTACATTTATAAATTTCTGATTTTGAGGTTTTCTGACAGATCAAAATCGCTGTTCTGGACGTGGTCGATCGAGGTCATTCACTTGACCTGGAAGGTCACTAGTTGACCCGAAACCTAAAAATTGCATACCGTTAGATAACAAACATGACAGGCAACATGTTGGTTCTTACCGCGTTGCTCTATGTTGCTTGGTTTGGAAGTTAACAGGGGGTCTTTTTAGGACCCCCGTAGGGCGAAGATGAAAAAAGCTCCCGTAGGGCGAAGGTCCTAACCCTCGCCCTACGGGGGGGGGGCTGACAGGCACCCCTCTGAGGGTTTTCTTGAATAACTTTTTACACATGCGGCGCATCTTGCTGAAATTTTCAGTTTCTGAGTTTACAACAATTATACGTATGCTGTAAAAATTTGATTTAAATTGGTTAAGTAGTTTGGAGATAATCATGTTTTGATGACGTCATGTTCGTGGAAAAACGATAAATATGTGAAAAATCGTAGAAAACAGTAAAGCAAATTGGAAACGCAATTCAGAAAAGATACAAAATAGTATTTTCTTTAAAATGGCAATTTCGGATTTCCGAAATTTGGGGTTTTTGACCCCTAAAATGCCAAAAAAAAATGTTTTTTAAATCACCACAAAATCAAAATTTTCAAAGATGTTAGAAAAACCGGACTATATGTGAGAGAACTGAGAATGGACAATACCCAAACCAAATTTCAAAGCAATATCTCTATTTTTGACTGAGTGATGGCTCCCTAAGTGTAAGCAACTCATGACGTCATTTTTCGAGATAAAACAAAATGTTCACTTTTTTGACAAGATACGAACAAATAATTACCTTTTCTGTATTTCTGAGACAAAACTGGTCTAGGAACATGCCTTTTTATTTACATTTATCAATTTATAATTTATATGTTTTCTGACAGACCAAATCGCTGTTCTGGACGTGGTAAATCCGAGATCATCCACTTGACCTGGAAGGTCACCCGTTGACCTAAAACCTGAAAATATCATTCTGTTAGATTCCTCTCATGACGGGCAACATGCTGGTTCTTACCGCATTGCTCTAAGTTGCTTTGTTTGGAAGTTAACAGGGGGGGCTGTCAAGCCCCCCTTGTAGGGCGAAGGGGAAAAAGCTATAAGTAGGGGGTCCTAAAACGACCCCCTGAGATTTTTATTTCATAACTTTTTAGACATGCAGCACATCTTGCGGAAATTTTCAGTAGCTAAGTATACAACAATTATACGTATCCTGTACAAATTTCATTGACATTGTTTGAGAAATTTGGGAAATAATGATGTTTTGATGACGTCATGTTTGTGGAAAAACGATAAATATTTGAAAAATCATAGAGAACAGAGTTTTGAAGCAAATTGCAAACGCAATTATGCAAAGATATAAAATGTCATTTTCTTTAAAATGACAATCTCAGATTTCCAAAATTTTGGGTTTTTGACCGCCAAAATAAAGACAAACTGATTTTTTTTTGTGGAAAAATGACCAACAATTCAAAATTTTCAAAGATGTTAAAAAAGCCGTTATATATGTGAGAACTGAGTATGGAAAATACTCAAACAAAATTTCAAAGAAATATCTCTATTTTTGACTGAATTTCTCCCTAAGTGTAAGAAATTAATGACGTCATTTTTATATATTTTTTTTTTTAACCAGATACGAATAAATCATTACCTTTTTCTGCATTTCTGAGACAAAACTGGTCTAGGAACATGCCTTTTAATTTACATTTATCAATTTATAATTTATATGTCTTCTGACAGACCAAATCGCTGTTCTGGACGTGGTCGATCGAGGTCATTCACTTGACCTGGAAGGTCACTCGTTGACCCGAAACCTACAAATTGCGTACCGTTAGATTCCAAACATGACAGGCAACATGCTGGTTCTTACAGCGTTGCTCTATGTTGCTTGGTTTGGAAGTTAACATGGGGTCTAGTTAGGACCCCCCCCCCCCCCCCGTAGGGCGAAGGTGAACAAAAAGCTTTGTTTGACTGACAAAGGCAGTCAAATGGACGTTTTTTGAGGGATGGACTCAAAATCGTGACCTCGTCCCGAGGACTGGTGAGATGCTCAGCTACGCTAAGGTGATAAGCAACGCAGAAGCCAGAGCCCAGGACCAGAGCTGCTCCATATCTTCTCGCTGTCACATTGCACGTATTCTACCCGCATTCCGTGTCAGTTATTTTCTGTTCCCCATCATGTTTTCTTCAATCTGCAACTATCCGAGTCCTTCGTCGTCTATTGCCTGACCCAACGGCTCGGCTGGACGGACTGCAGCGTCTCCGCACCGGCCACTAACAGATAAGACGGTTACTCAGATGCGTGCATATGTTTTGCTGACGCCACCTCCAAACTGCGGATATAGCCAGCGGACACTAACAGGCGGTTACCTACTCAGTTGCATGCATATACAGGGTGGCCGAGATAAAAGTTGACGATTGGTTTCAATAATAGGTACTAATAAATCGGGGCGTCGACACGGATTTTTGGGAGGGGGACGAAGTGCCGAATGAACCATCGGTTCACAAAAAACAGTAAACGAGGTCACGGCATCAACAAGGCACTAGACTATACATCCGGCAATGGAAAACATCATGCAGGACGTCGGTATGACGTTGCCAATCCAAACTGACCTAAATTTACAATTCTCGCAACGACCGTCGTTAACCCAACAAAAGTATACGTTGATGGGTCTAGCCACCCATCTGGAATTTTTGATCCAATACAGGCGGGCTGACTGTTTAGGTATCTGCATACCGTCGTTTGCTTACATTATATTAATGAAAACATTCGACGGACGCAAATAAATGGTTATTTTAGATTTATTAAATAGGAGCAACCTAGGATGAAAGTCCACAGAAAAGAATTCCCACAAAACCTTAGCCTACAAATTAGGTTATTGTTCCTCTTATGGGGGCTGAGATTTTAGGGGGGGGGGGCAGAATCCCCCCCTCCAGTGCATGTAATTATCAGAGATCTTCCAGGGTGTGTGTTATGTGACATGACCTTGACCTAAACTTCACATAAGGGTCAGGTTTATATCAGATCATTATGGGGTCAGGTTGTGTTGAAAATAGCTACCACTATCAAATTTTATGCTTCATGCCCACTCAGTAAAAAGCCATAAACACATTTGGTCGCATAACTTTCAAAGATGCTCTTGCCAATAGTGGCTGTTTGTTACCTGCCCAATATGTCACAATATTTGGCTTTAATACAAAGTAAGAGCTTTCAATTGCCACCTTTTGCGTCTCACTGCGATGATTGTTTCAGAAGATAACAAGGGGACAGAATCTGACCCCCTCCCCAAACCATGCGTGTTTGACTGAATACCCAGCGGGGCGAACCAGAGATCAAGAAAGATCAAGCAATATGAAACTAAACAATTAACATAAAGTGCATCAAGTGACTCACACATTCTTTTAAATCCTAAGGCGTTCTGCATCCATCTTCTGTTAACCACATCTCTATGACTTAAAATCAAATATAATTATTGTTATTTGAGTTACAGACAATTATTGTCCTGTTCATGAAACATATTGTAGGTTAAACCTATAATCATTCAACTCGAAAATACAGCACAATTTGGGTGGTGGCTGCCCATCATAAAAATATGTGCCCCCCCCCCCCCCCCCTGAGTGAAAATATCTTACAAGAGGCCCTGATGGGGCAAGCTATTCCAAGTGTTAATATGAAAACTTTTACATCTGCTTGAAAAATGAATGCATCCTCAATAGTTTGCTGCCCATAAGTAACCACTGTAAGTAAAGTAACCAATGTAAGTAACTAATCGTAGAGAAGGAAAAAAACAATCAAATATATACAAACATCACATCCATCAATCTATGACCAATAATGTTGGTATGATTAAAGTATCCACCAAAAACATATGTAGTGTAGACTGTAGGTATATAAACATTAAGATATCCACATCCCATCAGAATTGTCCACTTTCGACACATAGGCCCTAGCTGAAACCAATTTGGCCACACTGTGCAAAGGTTTATACACATTTTTCTTGAAATTGTCTGAATCTGAGCGAACAGCTTTCTGGAACTAGAGCCTTTTTGCTAAGCAGAGCTTGTTGCGTGGGCCCCAACTTCTGTCCGACTGGTGCAATGTGGGTTTGCCAGCAAAATTAAGCGGTGAAAGTTGTATGTGCCCCAAAGCCTAAACTCGGCCACCTCAATCCTGACGTCATCAGACCCGTTTTCGACTGCTGCCACGGGCTGCAGGTCATCCCGGTCAAAAGCAATAGCTAGCACTCAGCGCTCTTTGCCAGGGAGGCCAGATCCAGACCCCAATGCTCTACTACTGAGCTATGGGCAGACATATTGTTGCCTTGCTGAACTGAAATCACCAGGTGCTTTAGTTTGTCAATGCTTACAGTGCATACAATGAAAGATAATGTGTTTGCTCTGTACCTATACATACACAGTTTTGTCTTCTCTTGTTGTGCATGTGACCGTGATGCATTCCATTTGATGTCATTGTGGTGAGTTCAAGATTGTAATTATGGTGAAATCATACTTCACCACATTTGCAACATCTTTTTTTTAAAAGATTGAATGTGAATTTTGTCCAGGGGACTGCTTGCTGTGCCCAGGTGAATTCGTTGGTTTCTTAGTAAAGATGACTGTCATGTATTTATATACCGGGTGGGCCGAAAAACCGCTCCGAGCTTCACCCGGTATTTGCGTCCTGGGTGCCATTTTCCACCCAAATGTTAATTCAGCCACACTGAGCCTTTATGTGATGAAGGTCTGTGGATGGAATATCCATGGAAGCCTACAAGTATATTTTGTCAACATGATAAAATGTCTCCAAATCATGTCTTCTGATAAGCTTACTCATGAAATACTGTTATTTCCACTTAATGACCTTCAGCATGTTTAAGAATATTGTGTCCTTTTTTCAGGGTCCCAGCCCCTACTGCTGCAGCTATTGTGAATTTTCACATTCTGACATCAAGGAGTTTGGTAGACACATTACTAGGCATGCTCGTGAATCTCCAGTATTGAAGTTTCCTTGTCCCAAATGCCGCGTTAGCTTTTGACGTTTCCGAAACTGGAAACGTCATGTGAAAGATGACGTGTGCAAAGCTAAATTGAGTGAAAAACCTCGTGTTGACGTTTCAGAAACGGATGTAAACAGCAGCGAGTTGTCATCGAATGAGGATGCACAGCCACAGTTAATTCCGCGGACTGAGTCAGATTCACGGACTGATGTCGCAGTATTCCTGGGCGAATTGCAATTCATCCACAACATTCCAGCATCTGTGACCACTTACATAGCGGACGAGGTCCGATGTATAGTAGCGTCAGCTGTCGCAGGGGACAACATTCACCCCAAGGACAACATTCCAGCATCTGTCACCACTTACATAGCGGACGAGGTCCGATGTATAGTAGCGTCAGCTGTCGCAGGGGACAACATTCACCCCAAGGACAACATTCCAGCATCTGTGACCACTTACATAGCGGACGAGGTCCGATGCATAGTAGCGTCAGCTGTCGCAGGGGACAACATTCACCCCAAGGACAACATTCCAGCATCTGTGACCACTTACATAGCGGACGAGGTCCGATGTATAGTAGCGTCAGCTGTCGCAGGGGACAACATTCACCCCAAGGACAACATTCCAGCATCTGTGACCACTTACATAGCGGACGAGGTCCGATATATAGTAGCGTCAGCTGTCGCAGGGGACAACATTCACCCCAAGGACAACATTCCAGCATCTGTGACCACTTACATAGCGGACGAGGTCCGATGTATAGTAGCGTCAGCTGTCGCAGGGGACAACATTCACCCCAAGGACAACATTCCAGCATCTGTGACCACTTACATAGCGGACGAGGTCCGATGTATAGTAGCGTCAGCTGTCGCAGGGGACAACATTCACCCTAAGGACAACATTCCAGCATCTGTGACCACTTACATAGCGGACGAGGTCCGATGTATAGTAGCATCAGCTGTCGCAGGGGACAACATTCACCCCAAGGACAGCATTCCAGCATCTGTGACCACTTACATAGCAAACGAGGTCCGATGTATAGTAGCGTCAGCTGTCGCAGGGGACAACATTCACCCCAAGGACAACATTCCAGCATCTGTGACCACTTACATAGCGGACGAGGTCCGATGTATAGTAGCGTCAGCTGTCGCAGGGGACAACATTATCCCCAAGGACAACATTCCAGCATCTGTGACCACTTACATAGCGGACGAGGTCCGATGTATAGTAGCGTCAGCTGTCGCAGGGGACAACATTCACCCCAAGGACAACATTCCAGCATCTGTGACCACTTACATAGCGGACGAGGTCCGATGTATAGTAACGTCAGCTGTCGCAGGGGACAACATTCACCCCAAGGACAACATTCCAGCATCTGTGACCACTTACATAGCGGACGAGGTCCGATGTATAGTAGCGTCAGCTGTCGCAGGGGACAACATTCACCCCAAGGACAACATTCCAGCATCTGTCACCACTTACATAGCGGACGAGGTCCGATGTATAGTAGCGTCAGCTGTCACAGGGGACAACATTCACCCCAAGGACAACATTCCAGCATCTGTGACCACTTACATAGCGGACGAGGTCCGATGTATAGTAGCGTCAGCTGTCGCAGGGGGACAACATTCACCCCAAGGACAACATTCCAGCATCTGTGACCACTTACATAGCGGACGAGGTCCGATGTATAGTAGCGTCAGCTGTCGCAGGGGACAACATTCACCCCAAGGACAACATTCCAGCATCTGTGACCACTTACATAGCGGACGAGGTCCGATGTATAGTAACGTCAGCTGTCGCAGGGGACAACATTCACCCCAAGGACAACATTCCAGCATCTGTGACCACTTACATAGCGGACGAGGTCCGATGTATAGTAACGTCAGCTGTCGCAGGGGACAACATTCACCCCAAGGACAACATTCCAGCATCTGTGACCACTTACATAGCGGACGAGGTCCGATGTATAGTAGCGTCAGCTGTCGCAGGGGACAACATTCACCCCAAGGACAACATTCCAGCATCTGTGACCACTTACATAGCGGACGAGGTCCGATGTATAGTAGCGTCAGCTGTCGCAGGGGACAACATTCACCCCAAGGACAACATTCCAGCATCTGTGACCACTTACATAGCGGACGAGGTCCGATGTATAGTAGCGTCAGCTGTCGCAGGGGACAACATTCACCCCAAGGACAACATTCCAGCATCTGTGACCACTTACATAGCGGACGAGGTCCGATGTATAGTAGCGTCAGCTGTCGCAGGGGACAACATTCACCCCAAGGACAACATTCCAGCATCTGTGACCACTTACATAGCGGACGAGGTCCGATGTATAGTAGCGTCAGCTGTCGCAGGGGACAACATTCACCCCAAGGACAACATTCCAGCATCTGTGACCACTTACATAGCGGACGAGGTCCGATGTATAGTAGCGTCAGCTGTCGCAGGGGACAACATTCACCCCAAGGACAACATTCCAGCATCTGTGACCACTTACATAGCGGACGAGGTCCGATGTATAGTAGCGTCAGCTGTCGCAGGGGACAACATTCACCCCAAGGACAACATTCCAGCATCTGTCACCACTTACATAGCGGACGAGGTCCGATGTATAGTAGCGTCAGCTGTCGCAGGGGACAACATTCACCCCAAGGACAACATTCCAGCATCTGTGACCACTTACATAGCGGACGAGGTCCGATGCATAGTAGCGTCAGCTGTCGCAGGGGACAACATTCACCCCAAGGACAACATTCCAGCATCTGTGACCACTTACATAGCGGACGAGGTCCGATGTATAGTAGCGTCAGCTGTCGCAGGGGACAACATTCACCCCAAGGACAACATTCCAGCATCTGTGACCACTTACATAGCGGACGAGGTCCGATATATAGTAGCGTCAGCTGTCGCAGGGGACAACATTCACCCCAAGGACAACATTCCAGCATCTGTGACCACTTACATAGCGGACGAGGTCCGATGTATAGTAGCGTCAGCTGTCGCAGGGGACAACATTCACCCCAAGGACAACATTCCAGCATCTGTGACCACTTACATAGCGGACGAGGTCCGATGTATAGTAGCGTCAGCTGTCGCAGGGGACAACATTCACCCTAAGGACAACATTCCAGCATCTGTGACCACTTACATAGCGGACGAGGTCCGATGTATAGTAGCATCAGCTGTCGCAGGGGACAACATTCACCCCAAGGACAGCATTCCAGCATCTGTGACCACTTACATAGCAAACGAGGTCCGATGTATAGTAGCGTCAGCTGTCGCAGGGGACAACATTCACCCCAAGGACAACATTCCAGCATCTGTGACCACTTACATAGCGGACGAGGTCCGATGTATAGTAGCGTCAGCTGTCGCAGGGGACAACATTATCCCCAAGGACAACATTCCAGCATCTGTGACCACTTACATAGCGGACGAGGTCCGATGTATAGTAGCGTCAGCTGTCGCAGGGGACAACATTCACCCCAAGGACAACATTCCAGCATCTGTGACCACTTACATAGCGGACGAGGTCCGATGTATAGTAACGTCAGCTGTCGCAGGGGACAACATTCACCCCAAGGACAACATTCCAGCATCTGTGACCACTTACATAGCGGACGAGGTCCGATGTATAGTAGCGTCAGCTGTCGCAGGGGACAACATTCACCCCAAGGACAACATTCCAGCATCTGTCACCACTTACATAGCGGACGAGGTCCGATGTATAGTAGCGTCAGCTGTCACAGGGGACAACATTCACCCCAAGGACAACATTCCAGCATCTGTGACCACTTACATAGCGGACGAGGTCCGATGTATAGTAGCGTCAGCTGTCGCAGGGGGACAACATTCACCCCAAGGACAACATTCCAGCATCTGTGACCACTTACATAGCGGACGAGGTCCGATGTATAGTAGCGTCAGCTGTCGCAGGGGACAACATTCACCCCAAGGACAACATTCCAGCATCTGTGACCACTTACATAGCGGACGAGGTCCGATGTATAGTAACGTCAGCTGTCGCAGGGGACAACATTCACCCCAAGGACAACATTCCAGCATCTGTGACCACTTACATAGCGGACGAGGTCCGATGTATAGTAACGTCAGCTGTCGCAGGGGACAACATTCACCCCAAGGACAACATTCCAGCATCTGTGACCACTTACATAGCGGACGAGGTCCGATGTATAGTAGCGTCAGCTGTCGCAGGGGACAACATTC